>JASDQU010187972.1:0-18766 GCA_032191745.1 Picea mariana
TGCTGTATTTGTTTTGATTTGACTATTTTTAGTAAATCTGATCCATCTTTCAAGGATCTAGATTTCATCTTGTAAGGCTATAAAGCCAAAAACATTTGGATCACTAAGGGGTTCCATTTTGGATACAATTTGGCATATGTACTAAGACTCTTATCTTGATATGAATGGCAGTCTTCTTTTGCTACCATTGTCAGATTTTCTCATGTGTTACATTGCTCTGTAATTTGATTCAATTTAGCTCAACTATTAAGAACTGTCATCTTCTTATTTAGCTCATAAATTTGAATTGAATGATCTCTTACTATCTTGTATGACCCTGCATGTTAATGTACTTGGTTATCTAAAATAGTGTTCTTCATATCCCATTTCAATTATTGTATCTGATTATTGGTTTCTAAAAGCACTAGCTCATTTGGGTGCATGATAAGTTGTTCTTCTCATTAAAACCTTGAGTTATCTCATTGATTCACACACTTTCATTATTCATGATTTATTAAGTTACCAAGTATCCTTAGTCTACAACCTTAAGGAGTTTCTTGGAGTGATAACATAAACTATGCTGAAAGGAGCAGAAACAATCACACCAGAATGAATTCAACCCCAACAACCAGATCCAAATCAATGGAATGGGGCTTATTATGATTATGCACAAGGATATAATGCATGTTATGGTTATGCACCACAACCTCAAGATCCAAATATGTATAGTTATGCTCCTTATGCATATGGAAATTAAAATTAGTGTGAAGCATTTCCACTTGGAAAAAGGAAGCTATAGGTGTCCTCTATTGATTGTGCAAATTACAGGGGAGTTTTTTTATGCTAAGTATATGTCTTTGTTTTGGTAGTTCAAAACTCTTATGATATCTACTAATACTTACTAGAATTAGTAGATAGCCACAAAAATATTATATATTATTTGTTAAAAACTCAATACATGTGGAGAATTGAATTGGAATTTGTGATGTATTTGATTACATTCCCATGATATGGGAATAATGCCTAATTCGGTTTTCGTTGAGTAGTTGTCTTTTGTTTAATATTTACATTAGATAAACTTGTGTAAATTTACTCTTGATGTTATAGATTTGTTGTCCTTTTTTAGTTGGATACAATTACTAAGGGACAATCCATTTCCATTAGTTTTTTTTTTATAGATATTTTGCTTTTTTTCATTTGGATACTAAACTCTACTCTTTCTTGACTTACATTTATCAATAAGAATACCCTCATAGAAGTCCATTAAAACAAGAGTGTTAATATGGTAATCGTTTTTGTAAATGCCAGTCTTTCACCCATGTTCTATAAACAATAGTGTTAATATGGTAATCGTTTTTGTAAATGCCAGTCTTTCACCCATGTTCTATGATATGGGAATAATGCCTAATTCGGTTTTCGTTGAGCAGTTGTTTTTTTTTTAATATTTACATTAGATAAACTTAACTTGTGTAAATTTACTCTTGATGTTATAGATTTGTTTTCCTTTTTTAGTTGGATACAATTACTAAGGGACAATCCATTTCCATTAATTTTTTTTTTATAGATATTTTGCTCTTTTTTTCATTTGGATACTAAACTCTACTCTTTGTTGACTTACATTTATCAATAACAATACCCTCATAGAAGTCCATTAAAACAAGAGTGTGACTTACATTTATCAATAACAATACCCTCATAGAAGTCCATTAAAACAAGAGTGTTAATATGGTAATCGTTTTTGTAAATGCCAGTCTTTCACCCATGTTCTGTAAACAAGAGTGTTAATATGGTAATCGTTTTTGTAAATGCTAGTCTTTCACCCATGTTCTATAGTATATCTTTTTGGGATGAATTTCATTGTGTTTTATTCTCCATTATGGAGGAAATTTATATCGTGGATGTTAATATATGTTTCATTTTCTCTGTATGCAGTAACATTTGTATTTACATGTTAATATATGTTTCATTTGCTCTATATGCAGTAACATTTACTTGGTTTAATGCTCTTTTGGTGGATGTGGAAATATTGGTTCATTATTAGAAGTGTTTGTCTAAACAGTTGTTTTAACGGGCACCCAATCAGTTTTTCCATATTAGATTTAATGGAAAGGAAGGTCTCTTGTGACAATAGAGCTCGTCTCACCATATTCAAAGCTAGGGAATCTCATTATTATTATAAAATAGTTTTCTTGTAGGAACACGTTGTGGGTATCTTGTCTCGCCACATTTTGATATCGTGGGTATCTTGTCTCGCCACATTTTGATATCGAGGGCTATTATTATAAAATAGTTTGCTTGTACGAACATAAAATAGTTTGCTTGTACGAACATATTGTGGGAGTTAGTCATTTGGTTTGATGAATTTTGTCATTTATCTTGTTGATGATGAGCTGTATATGTAATCACAACACATGTGTAACTTGTCTTCCAGCCAAAGTGTCGTGGGAATATGGACAATGTAACAATACTTTTAACAAATAATGTATGTTTCATTCAATGTAATTTGTATTGACTTTTTTTAATTAAAAGTAAACATAAGTGATGTTGAATTTTTAAAGTATAGGGTGATATTTTTATGGCATTATGTATTATCTTGTGCTTGGAGGGATAAACTAAGATATAAAAAGTAAACATTTAAAGGTTGATTTTATGATTTTATTTATTGTCATTTAAATATTCCAATTTTAGCATGGGTGCTAATGGTAGTAGTAGTTTTCAATTTGATGGTTGATTTTGAGGTTTTGGTTTTAATGGTACCAATTGTTAAGAATAAGATTTCAAATGAGCTATAATTTCAACTATTAGAAAAAAATATTTTTCTTTATGTAACATCACTTTTTTATTTAGGTGTTGATTTTAAGGTTTTTCTAAGCAACTATATGGGTTTTGAAGGTCATGCTTGAAAAATGTTGTAATTTTAACCAGGTTAGAAAAATGGTGCTACCAGTGGCACCATTTTTTTATTTGAGGATTGGTTTTCATGTTTTTTATGCAAAAATGTGGATTTTAAGGGATAGAGTTCTCATTTTGAGGTCACAATTCTTGTTAAGTCGATAACTTTGTTGTGGGTTATAGGATTTTAACCTAGCCAAAACCATCATTAGCAATAAAACAACTTCTAACTTTTCTAATTCATCAAAAACAATGGAAAAACATTAATTAACCAACAAAATTACATCTTAAGCTCTCTCAAATGACCTTTGCATAGAAAGTATGGTAAAATGACTGATAATATGGTAAAACGTAAGGGTTATAATAGGCCAAAAGGGATCAATTGGAAATGCAAATGGTATCGAATTAGAGGCCCAACATCTCCCACCTGCCTAATATTTTGCATTTCCTCATGCAAACAAGGCATATAATTATAGATGTAGCTAATGTCCTGATATTAAAACCCTCAAAACTTCATCAACTCAATTGTGTGAAGAGGCAGTACCAATGGATAGCCTTCCTTTCTTTTGCTAACCCGAGTTTCCTTTCTAAGTTCTTATTCTATGGATAGCCTTCCTTTCTTTTGCTAACCCGAGTTTCCTTTCTAAGTTCTTATTCTATGTACAGTCTCATTCTTTGTTGTCAATCTGTTCACTTAATACTAATAATGTCCAAGAACACAAAGCATTGCCAGTCATTCCTAGAAATTGGATATGTCGTGATCCCTACTATGGTATGCTATTACAATCAACTGCTAGACCACTGAAATAAATCTCAGACCCTATAGAAGGCTTGAATAGGCACATAATTGACCGATATATTAGAAAATCCACGTCTAAATTTATGTGCAAGATCGTCTAATGTAGGTATCAACTGAGCATATGATGTAATAGGTGTAACTGTACTAATCATCAGGCCGTCTGCAAATTACCTTATTTCAAATCCTTTGATTGCAAATTTGAGGGTGGACTCTCTGATTTTTTTTTCTTCAGAATTTGAAATATCTGGCGTTGTAATCTTTTCCAAGCATCTTACCGTAAAAATGTTGCTCGCGTTGATGGCACACAAATGGTGGGAACCACTTGAGAAAACTAAAATGAGAACATTTTGATCAGTTATAATAAATTTGGCCAAAAGAAGTTGGTGGTCTTCAATTGTCAGCAAAATCTCACCTTGCAAGTGCATAATTGCATATAGCTCCTTTTCAATTCTCCAAAATGATCTTTATCAATATCACCCACTTCAGCAGAATGTTCTTTATGGAAATCAAACATCGATATTTTTCCCATCAGAAACTATAGTGTTCCCTTGAAAGTTCAGATTGAAATAAACGACCCTACAAGCCTATGTTTGTTTAAACTCTGATCACAATATGTTGAGGTTTGATTCTCTATCTCTGGATGATGGATAGAATGAAACTTAAAGAGCTCACAGCCTCAAAGCCTCCATAGCTCCAACGATATGATATTGGATTCTCAGAGAGATAAATCATTGGTCGCATTTATTTTCTTCAAGGTTGTACCCACAAGAAACTTGTCATCGAATTCATTCAGGGATTGACCATTTGCAGAGACCACCCTCAATTTTAATTATATGATGTATTGGTTAGAGTTTGAGGATCAATTTCGACTCAATCTCCTAAAATGAGATCGTTGAGCATCCAATTTGGCCCCAATCTTGCAGAGTGTTTAAAGTAGAATTTGGATATGGTAGCTCTCGCGAAAAGATAGAACTTATGGGCCACTGACAGTAGTGCCCATTATATTTGTTAGGGAAATAGACCCATCAACAAGGGTTGTACAATTATCTCCAAGCATCATTGACAAAAGCTCCACAGAGGGATTATGTGTGCCAACTACACAAACTTTTCCAATCTCAACTCTATTTGGAAAAGTACCATATGANAATCCCACAATAGATGTTGGCACAGAACTAGGGCCGAGTTCTTCTTTGGGAATAGCTATGCATGATACCTCGCCCTGAAGTGTTACGTTCTTAACTTTAAAACGTTCATGACCTCCATATGGCAAGGTCCTTATACCAATCAAAATGCCTGGAGAAGACATTTCCAAAATTATAGTTCTCTAGGCAATCACTCCTAGATTGATACTAAGTTCTTCGGCCTCCAAGATGTGCAGAATGGAACTGAGAAAGGCAGACCTTTTGGGTGAGCAGTCGTTGTTAGGGCACATAGGTGCACTTCATTTCTACACACTTGTACCACCCTTCGTTCCTTCATCAAACCACATGCCAGTGTAGAAGCATTAGGATCAAAACCAACTGCATATGTTATATCAACAAAGTTCAAACCCATAGACAAAACACGAGTTTCTTCAACAAAGGAAATTACAAGAAAGGATTGGTAAGAATCATGGTTCTTCATGTGCATAGTCCAAATATCGGTCACACCCTGGTAGATGGGAGGTGTACTATGTAGTTTCTCCACACTTATGCTATTTTGAATGGTTCTTAAAGATCCTTCACGACCCATGCCACAACAAGAAAACATTTGGCATTGCTTTTCATTGTGATAATTCACAAAAGCAATATCTAATATGGGTGCAATGTTCTGAATCAGGCTCCTACACATTATTGTTCCCTCTTCAATATTTAAAACTTAACCATCCCCCATATCTACAAGAACAGAAATGAAACCACCCATGGTCCATAGCAGTGCCTTGCAAGGAGAGCACATATAAAGGCAATTACTTACATTTATCTTAATCCCATCCCGTCCTCTAAGTAAAAACTTTGTTGTAAAAACTCTGCTATAAAAACTTCTCAAACATCAAGACAAAGAACTAATCTTGGATTGCCAAAGTAATATAGTTCCCAACTTCAAGACAAAGAACTAATCTTGGATATAGAAGTGGACGATGAGCTGAGTTTTCTTTGTTCACTATTGAATGCACATAATGTCACCTCTACCTGCAGAACTTGTCTGTGAATCACTTAACTCTAGTAAAGCAGATGTTGCAACTTTAAAACTTCCTTCTTCGTCACCTTCTTGACCTCCATACTCTTTTGAAACATTCATTTATTCATCAACAATAAGCCTACTTAAACGGACACGAGAAACATGACATGGATTTCTTGGGTCCATTGAATCAAGGAGGATGAAGTCACCATTCATGAACAACAATACAAATCCAGGAATAGTAGGAATATCAGCCACATTTAATGCTAGCAGTTCCAGTGAACTAAACTATGACCTTAACTGAATAGTCCTCTCCTTGGTATCACACACTGATACTTGCAATTTATTTAAAGAATCCCCACTTCTCCACTATGGAGGAGAACAACTAAAACTAGAATGGACCCTCCTTTGCATAAAGCCTTGTATTCGAAAAAATCATACTCAAAATTATCCGTGTTTCTGTCTTAGCGACTTGCATTATTGACTCCAATGGGTATATTATCTTCTGTACTCTTTAAAAATAAGTAACACTGCAAGAACCAATATTTTAAAACATTCCAAACAATAGAGCACCTCTTCTTCTTTTTTATGGAAAATCCACTAAAAACCTCTGAAAATACCACGAATCTTTCCTCACTGCACCGAGATTCCTCATGTCGTTGAAAATCTAAGGGTATGAGAGTATGCAAGGGTACTCTTCTTTGAGAAATTCACATTACAAGTGAAGAAATTGGGGAACAGAGTTTGGGCAACTTTAGAGCTTTTTTCAAATCCTTGTAGTTATTCGAAATAAGAGGAATTCGAGTGAAATGAGTAATGAGTATAGGGGCTGGTCATGATATAATGATCATGCATGGAAAGAGCAACGATCATGGATGGTGGATTAATCATGGTAAGAGTTCATATAGGGACAAGGAAAATGGATAATGGGTAGTGGATATAGGTATAAAGTTGGATGGGATATAGGTAGATCATAGGATTGTTAAATAGTATACAAATATTAAAATGAGCTCAAGGTAAATGTGGCTTACGTTTCCCATGTCTTCAATAAACTAGAAAAATCAAAAGTTGGATTATTACCTCAAGTTTACCTTATGATACATGTTGGAACATTGGGTGAAAAAAAGGAAACCTGAGACTGTTGTTGCATTGAGTTGAGCTTATGAGATCAGTGAATCGTATTTTTGAACCAATTGAATTTCCAAATATTGATATTGAAATTGGTTATTGTACAACAGCTGAAAAAATAAATGATGTCACTGATGTAGGACCTGTGAAATGATGGAGATAAGCGACCAGCATTGCTTGGGCAGCTCTATACCCTTTCTCTGGATCTAATGAACTTCAAATGACAATACAAACTCCAATTGGTTTGTTACAGGTCATCATGTAACTAATATAGTGGTCCTTGAAAACAATGGTTACAAATCTACATGATGATTACCAAACTACCTATAAATGTTGAAAATTCCAAAAATATGAATGTTGATGTTACTTTTGGAAGGTTGGACATTGCAACTGATGTTAGAAGGCTAGTGTTGTAGGAGCTATTCGACCCTGTCGACTAGACCCAACGACTGACTTAGACTTGTCGGTCAACTGACATAGTTAGAAGTAGAATTCGTTCGGAGTCTTTGCTAACTGACCGACCCAGGCAATTAAGAAGTTACAACTATTTGTTAGAGGTATAAATAGATAAGCATATGAAGGCTCGGGTAGCTTCATGGGAGAGGATACATGTAATTGTGTTGTACTGTCTATCATATGATAAAATGACTCTTCTTTGGGCTCTCATTACTTGTGTATGTCTATATGTCTATATGTCTATCTGTATGCATCTCTATAATGGCTATGTAAGGTTCTACTGGTAACACTCTCTACTTTCCCTTAGATTAAAACATTGGTTCCGTTGTTGGTAGTACTGAACTTGGGCATGTAGAAGTATACATAAATGCTAACTCAACAAGACATACGTGAGTGGTGGCAGTGAAAATTCAAGAAATACATTAGAAACTATGCAAGAAGGAATAACATCTCTAGTTGAAGCAAGATCATGCTTCTTTTCATAAACCCATTAAATATTTATTGAAGCTATCCAGAAGCATTGTTTCAACACATCAACAAATCAAGTGATGCGTAGATTGACACCCGACAATGAGTTAGGCCTGAAATTAACGAACAGAGGAAGAACGAACCTGCACAATTGGCTTGAATGAATTATTGAAGATTATATTTCGAAACAAGTTGTTGAAAATCGGGCATCCCTAGACAAAATAAAAGAAAAATTCTACACCGAATTGCACGATGGATTTTTTTGCACGGTTCCAACACTTCTTCACAAATTCCTTATCGGAAAGGAAGTCGGTGATATCGTTGAATATCGACCAAGACTAGGCACATCATTGTCGAATAGAAACTTCCAAGAAAGAGATGAAAGGTGGGAAGCATTTATTGATGCAAAGTGCAAAGATACAAGAGAAGCGTGGGATTACTTCTTAAAGAAATAAACATGAACAACACTCTCGACTTGGAGTAAGTCGGTTCGGCAATGGCGGGTCGGTCGAGATTGTGAGATGTCATAAAAAACAAGAAGTAGTGTTTCCCAATCCCAAATGTCGTCGAGAAGAAAACAATCCCATAAGAAATCCGCAGATATCCAGAAAATAGAATAGGACAAAAGACAACAGAAAAGAGAAGAGTGTCGTAACCAGTGGAACAATAAAAATTTGAATAGAAATATTTCAGGGGACGGTCATCCAGTCAGAGTGCGTGAGAAATATGAGTCAGACAAAGATCAACCATAGTTAGCAACAACAACAATCGCAGCGACACCCAACATATACAGCAACACACAGTTGAACCTCCATCAATCGGTCAACGAACCGGAAAGTATGGACTAAGAAGAATCTATACCAGCTTTCCGTACATCTCCTACACCAGAAAATAGTCCAAGGATAAGAGAATTTATTCAACAAAGGCTAAATATCGATGACCAATCGACAAGATTATGGTACAAAACGAATGACATGGGAAACCTACAAGACACGTTGATTGTCGATCTTGAACGAAATGAAGTCGACAATATGATTATTCAAATTAAATACCTCACCAAATTGACCCCCCTAACACATATAATATTGAGAGAATAAATTAACTATAACCTAGAAATGACACAACCATTAGAACGACGGTTGGTCGAATACAAATATCAAACTTCCCAAACTGAGAACACATATTTCGTACTCAAGAAGAAGAAACTATTCCTTGAGTATCATTCCCCATCTGATGCAGACAAAACCCAACCAGAGTATTCAACAACTCAGTCAAAAGTAGTAGTAACTCAAGCACCAAGAAAACCAAGTGTCCCCATCAAGAAATTCAAAATGGGACTCAATCATATCCCTGCCTACAAGGGAGAAGAAGACCCAAAACGCCATTGCTTTGTATGTGAAAATTTTTGGGCGGCATTTAATATTTTAGATGAAGATAAGAAGATGGTGCAATTCAGAGTTGCAATGCACCATTGTGCCTTAACCTAGTTCATGAACCACACTGAGAAGAAAACTCGTTCAAGGAAGAAATAAAGAATAGTTTTCTAACATTCTTTAAATCCAGGATATCACACATCTAGCAACACAAAAACTAAAGGAAATCAAGAAAAGACCATGAGAGTTGATAAGAGAATATGACAAAAGATTTAAAGACCTCTTAATTCAAATCCCATCGATGAATGACCAGAACCTGCTAGTCCAGTGGTATGTAGCAGGGTTACTGCCAAGAATCAAATCTTTGTTACGCCTATACGAGATAACCAACTGCAAGGACACACTACAAAAGGAATAGTGAGTTGAGTTGGACAATGATAGCTCATCGACTTCCTCAACAATAGAAATAATTCAAGGAAAGATAGAACATCTGCAACAAACTATCAAAAATCTAACCATCCGATGCAATGAAATATGGTGCACCACATGCACCGAGGATGGGCACACAAAAGATAATTGTCCCATAACTGAGCGCACACAAATGACATACGTCCATCGAGTACAAGCCCAGAAATAATGTAACATATTTGAATTTTTAACTTATCATAACATATAGGATTGTCCACACAATCTAAAAAACACAAAGTGGTTCCACATCTATGAAGCTTTCAATCATCAAACTTTAGAATTCCACCTAAATGTGAGAAATCAGAATAATATACGGATCGTCTACCACATAGAAACCACCGACCAAACAAACAATTATGGTTGAAGAGATGATTATTTCGGTGGTCATGGTCGAGGTCAAGGAGGTCAATGTGGATTTTGTGGTCGTGGACGACCATATTGTGCTAATTGCTGGAAAAATGATCACAAAAGCGTAGACTTCCCTATCAAATATAGGATCGATCTAAAGTTTTGCAACATATGCGGCATTGGAGATCACTCTCTAGAAGACTGCCTAATAGTTCTCAACAAAACTATACCTAGAAAACATGTGAACCTATTAAACACAGTATCTAAAGAATATGTAAGGAACTCTGAGAATATACATATTATTACAAGGTCAAGAACATGATGCAGCATCCAAACTCCACCACAAAACTATCAAAGAAAAAAGACTAGCAACTTTCTAAACCCATATAAGGAAGAGAAAATAATGAAAGAAGCTCTTAAATTCTTCAAGAATGCAACAAAAGATCAACAAAATCCAAGAAATAGAGATGAAGACATCATCCAGGAATTTGTTCAACTACTCAAATAAAAGCAGTCAATAGGTAGGCTATTAGACCTACTCAATATACTGCAAGAATTCAAACATGGTTAGAAACCAACCAAGGATGCAAATCACCTCTCTTACAAAAAAAAGATTATGATCCACGAGTCGATTTGGAAATCGAAGGAATGATGGTCAATCAAGTGGTAATCGATTTTGGTTCGCAGGTTATATCTTACCAAGAGAAACATGGATACGAATGGGCCAACCCAACCTAGCACCCACATTGAATTATATTAAGTTAGTTGATCAGAGATTAATAGAACCAATCGAAATACTGAGAAATGTTGATACGTAAATTATGGGAATACTGACCTTGGTCAACTTTGAGGTGATTAACCTTGTCAAAGGAATTCCATCATACGCATCTATTATTGGTCGGCCATGGGATCGACGAATGAAAGAAACTATCTCCCTGGAAAGAGATAGAATCAAATTAAAAGGAAGTGGCAGAAAAATAATTATTCCCTTGGATCCAAAGGAAGGAAAACCATGGATAGAGTCATGTGACGAAGATCAAGAAGCCAGATGTTTATATCAGATAAATAATTAAAAAAAAGACTATATATAGAATCGACCGTAGAAGGAGAAATTTTGAGATAATCTCCCATGTCGATCAGACATAATTCTGACTCCACCCTATACAACTGGAAAATAGAGAACTATGAAGCACATGAAAAATGTTGTTGGTCTATCGAATTTATTCCAAAGAAACATCTTAAGACATGTTATTCAATCCAGGTTGTACCAATTGTTTATGAAAAAATTGCCTGACAAACTCCCATTCTCATTCCGATGGACATTCAGATAAATAAACCCTTGCGATACAGTGAACAACATACCTCGTTGACTCACATGGAAGAGGTATCAAAATCCATAGGCGAGCAAGGAAGAACACATAGTCTTGTGGAAACTTTCACAGGATAGGTTGCAATATGGTGGGAAACACATTGCCCCTGATTACAAACATGGACGATTGTGTCAACATACTTCATTGAAATATTTGGTGACAAAAAACTATCCAAAGATGCAGATAATTCTACATTTAAACTCGATTATGACCCAACAAAGCATATCCAACATTATGAAAGAAAATTATGAAGAATTGGATACAAGGAAGAAAGGGTATGGCCCCATATGTTCTCAAGTACATTAGATGAAATGCCAAGCAAATGGTACAAAATTGAAGAATCCTGCGATCACACTTCCAACTGGGCCGAAATCAAAAGAAATTTTGTTCAAGACTTCAATATAATCCCATAGAGGAGAACTTGAAAGACACAGCAATCCAAATAAAAATATTTTTATAAATTCCTTCACCAGCTCAATAGAAATAAAAATAAAATATGGCAGTCAATGAAGGATCGACATCGACATGCAACATTGTGTTGGTAGAAAACAAGGAAATATCGACTACTCCGAGGATTGATATGGAGAATACAAAATGGCCAGGACAGAGCTTCCAATGGAAGAAATACCAACCAGAATTACAGAATCATGTGAAATCAGTATTAAGCATAGCCATAGAACACAAAGAGGACCCATAACAACTTGACTTCCCAAAAATCTTTACAAAAATTGAATAAGGAGAACAACATCTCGACGAAGCAAAGCCACCAGAATGGATGGATGCAGAAATAATGATGAAAGAATTCAACATATCAAATGATGATCGACCAAACATGGTGAGAGTAGGTGATTATTGGTGTGATAAGAAAACAACCGACATAGTCATTCTATTAAAAGAGTACCCAAATGTTTTTGCATGCGACTATAAGGACCTGAAAGGACTAGTAGAGGAAATGGGTGAAATGAAGATTGAATTGATTTTAGGAGCAAAGCCAATTAAAAAATGACCATATAAGTTAGCACGTAAGTACAAACCAATCATTCAAAAGGAGATCGAAGAAATGTTACAAGAGAACATTATTTATCCTATCGACAAAGAAGAATGGGCGAGTGCAATGGTGGTACAACCAAAGAAGCATGATCCAAAAAATTTAAGAATCTTTGTCAACTTTCGAGGACTGAACAAACAGACTGTGACAGACTCGTTCCCTACCCCTTTTTCCAAAGAAATCATAAACTAAGTCGTTGGTCATGAAATTTATTCATTTACAGATGGATTCTCAGGATATAACCAGGTTCCAATTGCAAAAGAAGATCAAGCAAAACAAATTTTGTGTCAGAATTCAGATCTTTTGCTTATAGAGTCATGCCCTTTGGACTAAAGATAGCACGAGTAGCTTTTTCAATAATAGTGGTCAAATCATTCCAAGAGTACATCTACAAAACCATGTTTGTATACTTCGACGATTGGACAATCTATATTCTACTCAGAAATCACACACAATGGATTTGACTTATGTTAGAATGTTGCAGAGAGATTCAACTATCACTTAATATCATAAAATGCATATTTTCCACACCTATTGGAATCTTTCTCAGACATATGGTATGAAAATATGGATTGAAGGTCAATATAGCTAAAATAAATATTATCCTTGATCTAAAACCCCCCATAAATAAAAAAAAATAGATCAAAATTCTATTCGGTCATACTGGATACTACATGAAGTTTATACACCACTACTTAGACATCACCTTCCCAATGGACGAGATTATATGAAAAGATGTTGAATTCAAATGGAGCCAAGACTGCCAATAATCCTTCAAATTTCTAAAGAAGAAGTTGGTCGAAGTGCCTATTCTCAAATTTCTAGACTAGTCGAGAAAGTTTCATGTCCATGTTGATGTGTCAAACGTAGTTGTCGGGTCGGTTCTAGCTCAACTAAACGATGACACAATGGATCACCCAAATGCATATGCAAGTCGGAAGCTGAATAAAGCAAAAAGAAACTATTAGACCACAGAACAGGACGCCTTATCAATGATTTTCATGCTACAAAAGTTCTGTCATTATTTATTGGAAAACCCTTTTTCATTTTTTTACAGACCATCAAGCATTGAACTACTTAGTCAATAAACCAACCCACCAAGGAAAAATTTGTTGGTGGTTACTATTATTTCAAGAATTTGAATTTGATGTAATCATTCGACCAAAGAAAAATAACATTCAACTTGATCACCTATCACGAATGGAAACAAGAGAAGATCTAACAGGCATACACAATGACCTCCCGGATGCACACCTATTTAGGTAGAAGTTTCACCTAAGTATTTAGAATACATTGCCACTTTCTTAGAAGAAGGAAAATATATGGAGGACCTCCCAGCAAACAAAAAGAAAACTCTAGCCATGAAATTTGCACCATTCACAATCATTAATGGATACTTATACAAAGTGGGAATGGACGATGTGCTAAGAAGATGTGTGCCAGAACATGAACGGGAGGATATCATCAATGAAGCCCATGCAGGAGCAACTGGAGGACATTTTCAGGCCAACACAACAGCCAGGAATATATTTCAAGTAGGCCTATGGTGGTCGACTGTACATAAAGATTGTCGAGATCAAGTTAACAAAATTTGATAGTTTTTAGAGACTGGGACAACCCTTGTGGAAAAATGAAATGCCACTAAGTTCGATAAACCCTAATCAATATTTTGAAATCTGGGCTATCGACTTCGTCGATCCATTCCTACATAGGGAAAGGAGAACTAGTTCTAAGTACATAATCAATGCAGTCGAGTATGTGACTAAATGGGCAGAAGCGGAGCTGGTATACTATTGTACTAAAGAAGTAGAAGATAAATTCATCTACGAGAACATCATCACAATATTTGGTTGTTGTCTGATACTAATCATTGACTAGGGAACACACTTTGTAAATGAAAAAATTAAAGTTTTATTGGAAAATTCTTAATCGACCATAGAAAGACGACAACCTACCACCCACAAGAAAATGGAGTAGTCGAAGCATTTAATAAAACATTACCCAAGGGACTTACGAAAATCTATGACATAAATAAATATGACTGGAATGATAAGGTTCCTTCAATCCTATGGGCATATAGATCAACATTCAAATGATCGACTAGACAGACACCATTCAAGCTAGTCTATAGTCATGAAGTTTTAATTCCGCTACAATTTTGGACTAATTACGACAGGGTCGCCGCTATAGAAAAATTTGATGAAGGCCAAAAATTGAATGATCGACTTTACCAACTGAACAAATTGGAAGAAGAAAGGTTAATATTGATTCATCATCAAGAAGTTCTGAAACAATAGCAAAAAGCATGGCATGATTGTCACTTAAAGAAAAAGGTTATAAAAGAGGGAGACTTAGTCTTATTATATGACAGTCGTATAAAAGGAAAACCTAGAAAATTGGAAATAGCATGGATGGGGCCTTATGTGGTGGAAGACATTTGATTGACTGGAGCGGTCCAACTCAGGACGTTATTATGGAATCCATTTAAGAAACTAATTAATGGAGCATGTTTAAAGAAATACCAAGTATAGAAGAAAAGAGAACCCTGTTAGAAAAACTTAGCAAAGAGTTTCCAACATGAACCGACTAAGATAACTAATAAAACTTATAATAAATAAACCTTCCTTAAAAAATAAACAAAAAAGTAAGTAAGAAAATTCAGGTAAAAAATTGAAAAGTTAAACATATTTAAGGTATAGCCATAACACTAAAAGAAAAGCAACAATAAAATGGATAAATAAAGTATCCTGTGAGCAAGCCCGAGACAAGATAGCAGAATATATTCTCGACATTATACACCTTCGACTAAGTTAAGACAAATACCTTTGACTGACTTAAGAGAAGTAGTGGTATTGAAGAAAGAAAAAGAAGAAGTTGAGCAGCAATGCAACTTCATACTTAAAGAAGGTCAGACAACCCAGGAACAAATAAATATTGTATCAGAAGCATTCAGTAAATTTAGGGTACAAAGATTTGTGATTGACAGTATATAAAAGTCAAGGAACTTGAACACGGATAACAAAGTAAAATAAGCCCTTAACGCGTAGTTGGAAAAAGAGAAAGCAGTTGAATAACAAGTATCACATCAGGATAAGGAATGGGAGAAAGAGGGACACAGAGTGCATCTAGAAACATATCAAGCAGATAGTCTCCTGAGCCAACTAATTGAGAGAATGAAGCATACAGAGAAGCAATTGGATCAACAATCAGGCACCTTTTAGACAATAAATTTAGCATAGAAAGTCGAGGTGATCACCTAGTCAAATATTCTAAATGCAGAGGCTCAACAGGCCATCAACACTTGGTGTGACTTCATCCAGCAAATAAATATTTTAGGCCCCCGTACTATTCAGACAACTTTCAAGGTCAGCACAGAAAGTGAAAAGAGAGGAGCAGTCGACGAAGCTAGTAGTGAAACTCCATGCACATCATCTCGGTCAAATTAGAACCTTGATTTGGTCGACCAAATAATGATCTTGTCTCTTCTTCTTATATACTTCTCTCTCTCTTTATCCATATATACTTCTTCATCTATTGTAATTTTATAAATCAAAATATGAAAAAACAAAATATGATTTTGTATAACCCCCTCTTTCTTGGGACGAGCAAGGAATTGAGGTGGGGGGAGATGTTGTAGGTTCTAGTCTACCCTTTCGACTAGACCCAATGGTCGACTTAGACTTTTCGATCAACTGACGTAGTTAGAAGTAGAAGTCGATCAAAGTCTCTACTACTGACTAACCCAGGCATTTAAGCAATTACAACTTCTTGTTAGAGGTATAAATAGATAAGCACATGAAGGCTCAGATAGCTTCATGGGAGAGGATATATGAAATTGTGTTGTATTGTCTATCATATAATAAAAGGACTCTTCTTTGGGCTCTCATTACTTGTGTATGTCTAAATGTCTATGTGTATGCATTTCTATAATGGCTCTGTAAGGTTCTATTTGTAACACTCTCTACTTTCCCTTAGATTACAACAGTTGGACATCTACAAAACCATTAACATTGAAGAACTGCAAGTTTTCAAGGATAAAGAGTGAAATGATGAACTCCTTTTCTGAAATAACCATGTCTTACTTTGAATTATGATGTGTATTGTAGGTTGAAGAAAGTGTTATGTGGAACATAATGCAGATGGGTTGAAGGTTGAAACAAGGTTGAGATTTGTTGAGAGACTGAGATGGAACTATAACTAATTAAAGTTGATTCAAATCTGTTGAAAAAGGAGGATGGAATGAATTTTGGTTGCCAATAAGACTGAATGGAAATATTTATTGGGACAATATATAAACACACAGTTGTAAGAAATCAAAATGATACAAGCCATTGTTGATACCATAAAGCCATACAGTCTTTGTCCTTATCCCCTAATTGTAGAAACGAATCTATGTGAATAAATTTACTTGGAGTTGAACATAGAAACAAATCATTAGATTACCAATCAATAATCTAAATCGTTAACCAACGCAAGAGGACCCACCATTAATGTCAATGTGAATCAAGGTACAAAAGTACATTCTAGTTGGTGTGAATGAATTTGTTGGAGTTGAACACCTATAGAATCCATTAGTCAAGGGACATTGGTGTATTCCCATGTTGATGGTGAGAGAACCTTTCATTAAGGCATGCAGGCCCCAAGGTACTTATAAACATCCCTAATATCAGTCTTAGATGATGTGTTGGAGTCAATGGGATGAGATTTGTCAGAATAAGGTCCTTAAGGAATCCCACATCATTTGACATGAGCATCAAACAAATTATTTTGAAGCATCATACCACAAAATTGAACCAACTTGAACTTACAGAATTTTATTAAAATTTTGCTCGCTAGTTTCCTGGTTTTCAAGAAAAACTCTTGTCCAGTTGTGCTAGTAAACTGGTTTTCACAACTAGACTTATTTTTCTCTTTACTATTTTATTTATTTATTTACACTATCCTACTTTACTCAGAAAACAAAACAATTCCTCAAGTGTAGGATTATTTCCAATGCATCCATTTATGCAACAGAATCTTTGTTAAACTCATATCTGAATTTGAAAACTATACCTCCATGATTGTTAAGATATGAGAGACCAGTTGTTCTAACTGTTGAGATGGTGCCAAGAAATGTTGAACACTAGAGAAGTATAGTGGCTTGATGAATATTTGGAACCAATTTTCAATATAGTCTTTGACTCCTCAGCTATCTTTAGATGACATGCCATAAAATTCTTTGGAAATTTTCTCATGAAACTCTTGAATGCACAAGGGATCTGGTGAAAAGCATGTGAGAAATTCTTTGATCTTTGGCTCTAGTTTTTTTTCTCTATATGATATTATCCATGAGTCTTATATATGCTTGCAAGGTTGATTAAGGAAGAGTTCTAGGTGTTCTTCTTGTGGATCGGACTCATGGATTTCCTCTACTTCTCAAGATGTAGATTTCTCCCTCGTGACATTTCTAAACTTTTGAAAAGGAATTAAGAAATTCCTTGTGGTGATAAGTCCTTCTTTGCTCAACAAGTTCTTGAACATATTTAAGTTCTTTTTGTTGGTCCAGAGCTCATGTTCATAAATGGATTAGTAGTATGGAGGTTCTTACAACACCTTAGAAAAAAAAAAAATGAAATCACACCACTCAAAGAAAACTTAAGCAATCTAAAATACAATCATGTACTTGAAACTTCATGCTATTGAGACCCTATTGTCAACAAGTTATCTGTTCACACGAGTTATCTCTTCAAAAATGAAAATCACTTGCATAAAAAGGAAACACACTTATTTGCAAAAATGGAAACACACTTGCATGAAAGGAAACCTACTTTCATGAAAGAAAACAACGAGGCTTTGGAGAAACTCACCAAAGTAAATGTGTTAGGCTAGAAACCCTCCATAAATTATGAATTAAGAGAACATTTAAATCTTAGCACTTCTCCTCCAAGTTGCAACTGTAGTTACAAAAGAAAAACTTGTGAAAATAACCTACCTATGCTATAATCCCTTATAGCACCTCCCCGACAACAGGACAAAAATGTTAAGAAAAATAATTAACTTAATTGTTGATTAATAAGTCATCAATCTAAGGGCATAAGGTTAGAGGTGCCAACACTGTATGTGCATATACTAGAACATAAAACTATGGAAAAGAACTTAATTAAATAAAACTATGATCCTAAAATTTACTAAGACTATGCAAATTACAAGAATATTGTTCATTGGGAAGGAAAACAAGAAATTGATCCACTAGCACAAGCTACAATCTTTCACTCAAGCAATTCCTGAGAATTCATATATG
>JASDQU010187975.1:0-18341 GCA_032191745.1 Picea mariana
TCTCTGGCTACAACCGGAAGGTGGCTACAACCACCTGTCCTTGCCCTGTCCTGCCACCCTGAAGTAGAAGTAGAATGATGGAACCACTGTCACACTCCCACTGTGAAATATACCGTTGAAAACCTATACCAATAAATATGAACCATGCATCAACCTGTACCTCAACCTGTAATCAATCTGTACCATAAACAAGTGCATCAACCATACACCAACCTGTAATCAACCTGTACCATAAACAAGTGCATCCAACCATGTACCAAGTATGTTCCAATCATTTGTCAACTACTCATCAACTCTGACTCATCAATATGTACCAACATCATCAACTATACACCTCATGTATTTGCGCCAACTCATCAACTACTTGTCTCAACCATGTACTCAACATGTACCACAACCAAAATCCCTCATAAATTTCATCATCCAAATCTGATTTGTAGCTCTATAATAGACCTGGTGTATATGATCACATTCCTACAAACCTTCCTTAACTTTAAAAACAAGAGACTATCATTTTCATCAAACTTTTCTTTAGTCTCACATGCATAGCTTTGGATTAGTCAACAATCCTAAATTGAAGTAATCATAACTTTGAACCTGTAATGTATAAATATCTAAAACTGATACACAATGTTATTCAGTGTGTTTTCTACAATTCCTCCAAGTGTCACTACTTGGAACCTCTCAGAAAATGAGTTATAGAAAAAATGACATACCTTCCTAAATTCTGGCTTATTCTAGAGAGAGACCTTGTAGAGCGTGCCTCGCACCAAATATTTGATGAATTGATATGAAATTGTTAAAAGGATACTAAATACTGTCCCCTAACCAACACATTTGGTCTCACTGAATTTGGATCTGTTATGAAGAGGTTATGACATTTTTACCGAAAACACCTGATTTTGTCTAGTTTTAGGACTGGCCACAAACCCTATTTTCCACAGAGTTTAAATCCAAAAATACAAGGACCCACAAGATTAATTTTTTACCATAGACACATGGATATGTTTTCTCACTTGCATAGAAATTTCACGGTCTGAATCATTATAGAAAAAAAGTTATAGTGAAAATGGTGAGATGACCTGTGAATAACATACCTTAGAAAGCACCATCAAAAGAATTTATCCTTCCTTTCATTTTGGCCTTCTTTTCTTCACCTTCACTCCGAATTCTAGTTTATATATCGTTGGTTACCTCATACACATATATATATTCAATTTGATCAAGTGTGATTCAAAAGAGAGAGCCTTGCCTCTTTTTTATACTCTCCAAGTAGCTTCCTTAAAAAACATCTTCTAGGTCACTTGGCCCACTTTCCTTATTTTAGGGTTGGGCCCACTTCTAATTTCTCCATTAAATTTATTATTGAAATAATTTATTTTATATTCACTTTGAATTATAATGCACTCATCACTTCACTTTATTATTTACCTTTTAAAATCTCTTAAACCACTTTGATTACTTTGACCTTTTGGGGGTTTCTAGATGACATATGAGGGTCCTCCAACTTCGTAAGGCCATAACTCTAGAACCGTGAGGAGTTATGTGACGTTCTACATACCACCAGAAATGGAATGAAATGTACTATCCATATAGAATAGTATTATCTTAAAATATATCATAACTCATACCGTTACCCATCAAACAAACTTGGGTCCATTACCCAAACCCGGGGTCTCCAACTTCTCCTGGCCATAACTTTCTAACCATGAGGAATTATGTGACGTTCCACATACCAACAGAAATGACATGACAAGCACTATCCATCTAGGATATTTTCCCTTCAAATTCACTCTCCTTCATCTCATTATTCCACAATTATGCATGGGTTCTCTTACTCCACAAAGCGTCTTCCCATGAGGGATTTCACCATAAGGGGACCACTTTGGAGTTCATCCATATTTACTTCTTATCAAAAATGACAAAACAATAATTTGTCATATTTACATCAAACAATATTGGGTCCATTACCCAAACCTTTGTGCTACGGGTCTTTCTTCGAGGATTGACATCAATGACAACCAACCTTAATCAACAGGTCTCGGGTGAATTTGAGGATATATATGAGGCCCAACCTAGTCCATTCTCCTTATTTTTTCATTAGGATCAGTTCCACACAATTCCTTCTTGATTCCCTGGTATTCCAACGATTCCTGTAAAATAAGGGTATTATTGAGTATAAATTAATTAAATGCTCTCAAGGTGTTATTTGGGTCATATTGTTGGATGGAACACCTTCATGTAATATCTCATTGGAATCAGGATGAAAAAATATTAAGGTTGGGATGATGAGAAAGGCACTTTCTACATCCAGGAATGACTTACAAGCCAAGTAATCACTTCTTGACATTAAAAAGGGGTTAATTAATTAATAAAGTGATTTTACAAAAGTTAAATTATAATGTCACTTTAATTTATTAAAAATGGAAAAGGGTCCGAAAAGGGTCAACGAAATAATAAAAGGGGAACGAGGGGTACCCTCTCTCATTATGCATATGATATTTTCTAAAAATGAAATCGAGAGAGTTATTGTGGCTTTGGCTCTTGGGACGAAAAACCCTAGAGATAAAAAGATTGGTTTTAGTGGTGAGACCATCCACCCTAGCTGGTCATAGGGAAGATATCATTCATGTTTCTTTAGTGAGATTCATTTGTGGCATATTTTATCCATTGACAATTGAGATCTTTGTTGCAAAGGTCGATTTTGATCAAAGAAGGGAGATTTTGGGTTAGAGGCTGAGTATTAGGAGTGGTTGCTGCATTTTTCTAGAGTTGGGGCTGATGTTTATTCACTATTGAGAAAGTTCCATCTCTTTTGGTTTGTTTTCCTCTTGCTAGGAAGTGATATTTTACTATGGAGGAAAATTTCTGGATAGAGGGGAAAATTAATTTCTATAGGGAGGCTTCTTTCACTTGCTAGATCGATTTTATTCATGTTGGGATTGATTTTATTCATGCTAGGTTGATTTACAACTATTGGAGCATAGATATTGGTTGTTGGGCAAGTTCCTTCAAATATGGGTGAGTTTCCTTATTCGAGGTTGAGCGTTATTGACTATGGGATGAATCTCTTGGTTGGGATGTGCTCTTTATTGTTGTGGCTAAGTGGTTTGTTCAAGGATGATCATCTTTCGAGATCGATTTCACTTCCAGGCTAGGATGAGTTCATATCTAAGGTATTGTTGTTCTATTACCTCTCTAATTGTTGCATACAAATACCTTCTTACACACTTGTTCATCTTCTACATGACTGTTGTATATTTATTTCATCTATTGGCAGCCCATTTATGAATGCATAGATTAGAACCTTCGCTATTTTCTTGTTGTAATAACTTTTGTTTATGACCAAATGTACTACTGCGACCATATAAATCCTATGCAATAATATTTATGGTCATATATCTTATGTATATAACTTATGTTGTTAGAAAACACTCAGAATTACCGATTTATGGTCATATATCTTGTGTATATAACTTATGTTGTTAGAAAACACTCAAAATTACCAGGCTGTTAAATAAAAAATTGCTTGGAGTCAAACTTTTTGACAAAATGTCCAAGTCAACAAAATTGTGTTAAATTGGGGTTAAGTTTAGTTGGGAAATTAGATTCTCTCCATATGAGCTAACTTTTAACTTCTTTTGTGCTCGTGAAACCATGAAAAATACACATTATGAACTAACTTTTAACTCTTTTTCATGTTTATTGAACCATGAAAAGGACACCTCACGAGTATAGTTTTACCTCTTTTCAGGTTCATAAAAACTAAATGAAAAAGACATTATTGAGCACACTTTTAACTCTCTTTCATGCTCACAAAACCATGAAGGAGAAACTAAAAAAAAAGAGGGGTTTTTTTAACCAATGATCTGTATTAGCTAAAATGACAACATTAGTTGTGTCACCCTTGAACATGGAACCTATTTACGTCATCATCTTATAGTTGGTTTATAGCTTTCCTAGGAGTTGTATACCATCAATATGAGTCATGTATGCTCCTCCGACTAGTTACTTTTCCAGTCATTATGGAGAGTGCTTCAATTCCTCATGCATTGTTTCACTATATTAGTGGTGATCTTGAGTCTTATTTCCAAGTCATCATTATGTCATGATATATGTTCAAGGGAAGTTAATCCTGAGCCAGACATCTATTGTCGTGTTGACCATCTGAGTTGGTCATCCCTATGTCAATTGTACTTGGTGATTCTATCTCTACAAATCATCTCTCAGTGTATGTTTCATGTCGATTAATGGGGGATGAATTAAGGCCCTCCTTCGATGGATATCTTCCTATAAACTTCAACACGTTATCTAGGAGAGGGATCTAAAAACCATCTAGTACCTTGGAGTTTGAAGTGATGATTGGTAGGATTCTTCACAATCAATATTGGGTTTACCTCATTGACTCCTAATCAATTTATTCTATGAGTGTTCAACATCAAATCCTCTATTCACACTAACGATATTGTACTACATACCTCAAGGTTCATTTTCATCATTGATGGATTACCTCACGTCTATTAAAACAAATGTTTTTATATGGGGACATGCATTCTTAATCCTCGAGAAATAGTTAAACAAACTACTCATAAGATCAAATATAATTGCTTGTTTTTGTTGCTTGACCTATGCATTAGATATGATTTGTGATATTAGAGGACACTACTAAGCAAGTTGTCAATGCATTTGTTGAGTAGTAATTGCTAGGTCACGATGGTCACACGAAAGTAAATTAATGAAAAGATACATTATTAAGAATTTAACACTGTATATAAGATGACCACATAAAGTTCTTATGTCCTTATGTGTCTCTTAAGGCATAATGTTGATTTAATTTTAGTGTTATTTAGGGTGCTCAATGTGTTTGGTATATTGTTGCTTTTAATTTTAGTGCTACTTAGGGTGCTCAATGCTTTTGGTATAGTGTTAATTTTTAATTTTAGTGTTACTTAGGATGCTCCATGTGTTTGGCATAATAATAACACACTTAGTTATATTTTAAAGTGGACTTTTTATTTATGAAAGAGGTAGGTAATGTTTCGAGTGTTATCTAATGATTTGATGTGATGTTCTAGTGAGTTAATTTAATAGTCCATTTATATTTGTATTTGAGGAAATGAAATTACTCAATTTCAAATAATATAATATATTGTATAACATAACAATCAAAAAGCATTTATTGTCAGAGAATTTAAGACAAAATTGATGATCAAATTTCATCATGAGGAATTTTTATGGAAATTAAAAATAAGTGTATATGTACCACAAAGACAAATTAAAAAACAAATAAAAATATAGCGATATTGAATAAATATTGAAAACCAAATAGAGACTCCTCCAAAATGCGCTTTGAATGTAACCAAGAGTGCAAATAAACTATGTATATTTTACATTCCTTAGGTCCAAATATGATCAACAAGTACAAGTACTAAGAAAGTTGTCAATGCATTTGTTGAGCAATAATCACTAGGCCACCATGGTCACACGAAAGTAAATTAATGAAAATATATTTTATTAAGCATTTAACACTTTATAGAAGATTACCACATAAGGTGCTTATGTCCTTATGTGTCTCTCTTATGGTATAATGTTTCTTTTAATTTTAGTGTTACTTAGGGTTCTCAATGCATTTGGTATAGTGTTGCTTTTAATTTTAGTGCTACTTAGGGTGCTCAATGCGTTTGGTATAGTGTTAGTTTTTAATTTTAGTGTTACTTAGGGTGCTTCATGTTTTCGGCATAATAATAACACACTTAGTTCTATTTTAAAGTGGATTTCTTACTTATAAAAGAGGTAGGTAATGTTTCAAGTATTATCTAATTATTTGATGTGATGTTGTAATGAGTTAATTTAATAGTTCATTTATATTTGTATTCAAGGAAATGAAATTACTCAATCTCAAATAATATAATATATTATATCACATATTAAATAATATAATATATTGTATCACATAACAATCAGAAAAAACATTTATTGTGAAAGAATTTAAGACGAAATGGATGATCAAATTTCACCATGAGGAGTTTTTATGACAATTAAAAATAAGTGTATATGTACCACAAAGACAAATTTAAAACAAACTAAAGGTATAGTGAGATTGAATAAATATTAAAAACCAAATAGAGACTCCTCCAAAATGCTCTTTGAATGTAACCAAGAGTGCAAATAAATTATGTATATTTTCCATTCCTTAGGGCCAAATATGATCAACAAGTACAGGTAATTGAAGTATAAATGGTATTAATATAGTTTTACACGTTATGTTTTTCTAATATAAATTGATATTGCATGTGCCATGTTTATAAAATGTATGCATTGTGCTTAAACATAGTCGGAAATATTAAACCTGTCGCACAGTGTGCACACATATTTTATGTTGACATGTCAGATCATAGCCATAATTCAATAAAACGAACATGTGATGTTCATTAATGCCCACATGTTACATCATTCTGATCTATGATGTGATGTACAGATCATAACCTGCCCTATTTTCGCATTGTAATAATTTTTGTTTATGACCAAATGTACTACTGCGACCATATAAATCCTATGCAATAAGATTTATGGTCATATATCTTATGTACATAATTTATGCTATTAGAAAACACTCAGAATTACCAGGATGTTAAATAAAAAATTTGCTTGCAATCAAACTATTTGATAAAATGTCCAAGTCAACAAAATTGTGTTAAATTGGGGATAAATTTAGTTGGGACATTACATTCTCTCCAGATATGCTAACTTTTAAATTCTTTTAGTGCTTGTTAAACCATGAAAAATACACATTATGAACTAACTTTTAAGTCTTTTTCATGTTTATTAAACCATTAAAAGGACACCTCATGAGTATACTTTTACCTCTTTTCAGTCTCATAAAAACTAAATGAAAAAGACACTATTGAGCACACTTCTATCTCTCTTTCACGCTCGCAAAACCATGAAGGAGAAACTCAAGAAAAAAGAATGAGGGTTTTTTTTAGCCAATGATCTGTATTAACTAAAATGACAACATTAGTTGTGTCACCCTTGAACATGGGACATGTTTACATCATCGTCTTATAGTTGGGTTATAAATTTCCTAAGAGTTGTATACCATCAGTATGAGTCACATATACTCCTCTGACTAGTTACTTTTCCAGTCATTATGGAGAGTGCTTCAATGGCTCATGATTTGTTGCACTATATTAGTGGTGATCTTGAGTCTTATTGCCAAGTCATCATTATGTCATGATATATGTTCAAGGGAAGTTAAGCCTGAGTCGAACATATTTTGTCATGTTGACCATCTGATTTGGTCATCCTTGTGTCAATTGTACTTGGTGATTCTATCTCTTCACATCATCTCTCGGTGTATGCTTCATGTCAATAAATGGGGGATGAATTAAGGCCCTCCTTCGATGGATATATTCCTATAAACTTTAACACGATATCTAGGAGAGGGATCTAAAAACTAGCTAGTAACTTGGAGTTTGATGTGTTGATTGGTAGGATTATTCATAATCAATATTGGGTTTACCTCATTGACTCCTAATCAATTGATTCTACCAGTGTTCAACATCAAATCTTCTATTCACATTAACTATATTGTACTACATACCTTGAGGTCCATTTTCATCATTGATGGATTCCCTCGCGTCTATTAATAGTATACCTCAATGATCAATAATCAAATGGTTTCTACAATGTTCGACATCAAGTCATCTATTTGCATGATGTAGAATCACACCATCGAGGTTTGGGAGAAAGGCCTTGGGTTTGGGGCTACATCACTCATTCATGTTATCCCTCCCAAGTTGTGATGGATTATATCACTACTGTAGGATTAATTGAATACTACAGGGGCACTCTCATTGGTTCTCAGTGTTTTCCTAACATATACTGTGAGATAGATCCATATTGTATTTTCTCATGCCTATGAATTTTTTTATGACATGGATCCACTATGTACTTTTCTGTGGCCATGGTATTGCATTTCACTTCATGGATCCATAGTGTATTGGGTTGGATATAATGATTTTCCTATCTTCCAGGAATGGGTATGCCTACCTCGGGGGTGGTCTACATATGTTTGATATATGATTGCAAGTAATCATTGGCTTCTTGATCTCTTAGCTCTATCCTTACATTGCCTCACATTTTGAGATTATTGTAATGTGTTTCGACCACCAGTTCATCTTTTGACCTCACACATTAGAGGCCATCTGTAATATCCCCAAGGACATGCCCCAGTTGTATTTATAAATTCTAAACCTGTTTTGTAGGCTAGTGAGCCGAGTGTTGATAAGCTGGTGGGCTTATGTGTTTATTAGGCCGGGGAGCCTAAGTGTTAAAGGACACAAGCCTAATTTTGTATATGTAATTATGCATATCATTAATAAAATATAAACATCATTGCTTATAGACTGACCACGAAGAAAGAGTGATGGGGAAATAAGCTTCCACAAGGTTGAGTAAGGGAGGAGGCTAAGTGTGTGGGCCTAGGGGATAAGCTAGGGGGCTTACCTCTAAAGGGGATAATAATTTATTATTATTTCTTGAAGGATAAGGGAGACATGTTGAGTGTTGTCCTAAGTTCCTATAAAGGGAACGTGCGATAAGTGGAACTCATGCGGCTCCAGGAAGAAAAGTGTCGACCTAGGTGCATGTAGTTAAAAATGATGAGTCACCCATGTTGGGGGTTGTTATTTCATTCTGTCATCCTTTGGCTGAGTTTGTTGGGATGCCTGTCTGAACCTTTTTTTGGCCTCTGCATCTGTATCTGCATAACCATGCGCAACAAAGGTTGTTTTTGATGCCATTTTCCCATTCTCTGTCTGAACTCATTGGTATCTATCACCGACCTTTGTACATCTACGGTCACCTGAGAAACCACTCACGGGAAGGTGGAAAAATCGACCTGGGTGTCCTGTGAACCCAGTGAGAATCCATGGACTGATCTGTATCTTCTGTGAAGCCCGATTATCCTGTGTATTATCTATGCATTGTGTTTCATGACTGTGGGTTGTTGTGGCCACGCAATTCCTGGACTGAGTGTGGCTTGTTGCCATCGTATGTTCCTTTCTCAACCTTGTTGTTGTCCTCCTTATGTGGGAATGGAGTTGAAGAAGATGGTTGACAGGCCTGTGTGCAATAGTCTCTCTAGGTGAGGGAGGTTGTCAGGCCTATGAGTAAGTCTCCTAGGTGAGAGAGTTTGCTAGGAAGTGGTTTTCTCCCAGAGAGAGTCCAGCACCAGCTACAGAGCTATGAGAATTCCTGATTCGGCCTGTTGCCGAGACCCTAAGAGGGAGGTGAAGCAGTCGATCGACTATGTGACAGTGATGGTGTATACTCCCAGGTGGAACAGGCATGTGGGGAATGAGAGTCTATGAGTAGTGGGCGTAAGAAGGCTCCTGGAGAGAATCCTTCTGGTTGCATTGTGCAGTTTCCTGTAACCTCAACCTAGTCTAGGATTCCCTTTCCCTAGGTGGAGCTTAGTCCCATATCGAGGGTGAATCACTACTGATCATGATGAGAAGCGTGGTCTATGGATGGGAGGTTCGTGGAAGGCCTACACGTAGTTGGTGGATTTACTCGACCTAAAGGATAAGTATCAGTCTGTGCTTAATTTATACGTTATGCATGTTTTTGCTACTGATGATTGAATGTTATCATGTGTTCCGTTGCATGTGGATTTAATGTTAATCTTTTTTGAATATGAATGGTAACATTAACTCTGTGTTATGTGTTTAATTTTGATTAAAATGCATGTTATATATATTTATATGTGAATTTTCCACAATGGTAGCATTACCCGGTCTCTGTGGAGGGTCGAGGATGCTATAGTTTAGTATTAGAGATAAGTCAGAGAGCTGAGTAGAGGCATTGACTAGGTCGGTTGATGGCAGGGAATGCTACAAATTTGCATCATAGCCATGGTTTCAACACTGAGCCTGGATGTTCTATGTTAGTGGTAGTTGAAGAAAAATTTTCGAAAAATAATTATTGTCGGAATGGACAAAATTCAAGTTCAGAGCCAAGGTTTCAAACATTGATCTTGAATGGGCTGGATAAGTGGTCATTGGACCCAAGGTTTCAAGAGGAAATTGTGTCTGGAAGACCAATTTTTAATATCCGAACCTTCCTGAGTGCCAAGTAGTTACCTTGTCCGTCTTACGAAGCTCAGGAGGAGTAGCGGCGTCATAAAACCATGACATAAGTGATATTGGGCTGCAGAGTAATGTGGACCTTAGGATTTTTTCAAGAGAAGGAGAATCCTTCATGACTGTCAGATCTGGTAATGTTGTGAGGCAGTTAGCCATGAAATATTTTGAAGCCGAAGGCTTGAGGAAGAACCTAGTGATCTAGCACTTTCTCATGTCCCATGATCACATGGATTGGAGACTAGGAGAAAGGGGCTAGTGCCCAAAAATAATTATAGAGTACATAAGAGATCAGAAAGAAAATGAAATCTAAACGTTTTCTTAAATCAGATTAGTTTGAATGCGTAAATTGGTGAAGCATTGAATAAGTTTCAATTGTTTCTCTTCTTTGAGTGTTCAAGTGTAAGTAGTGCACATTTTCTGCAAGGAGTGCATTGACAGAGGTAATTTAACCTCATAGAATCTCAGGAGAGATACCATTGAATCCTTCATCAACAAAAGTGCAAGGAGTGCACAGGAAGAACTCTATGTTTAGTTTAGAGAGAGATAGAGTCACTGAGAACTCTGTAGGGCTCTGCCAGGTGGGCATCGAACGAGTACAAGTGTGCACAGAGAAAAATCTTTGTCAAGTTTAGGGAGAAGAGTATTAGAGGAAGATACTCACAGAGTTATTTAACACTCTATATAAAATGCTCAGCAAGGTGTTCTTTGAGAAGAAGGTTGCCAGAAGGGCACGAGGTTTTCCATTGAAAGGAAATGGAAGGGTCGAGATCCTTACGAGACTGAGAAATCGAAAAGATCAGAAGAGATAATGCAAGGAGTATGTAGGAGACAGACTCATTCTAAGTCCTAAATCTTAGGAGAGATAACTCTTATGAGAGCGAAGACGATATCTAGGAGGTAGACTCGTAGGAGAAAGGTCAAAGGATGAAGCCTTTGAACACTGACAAAATCTTCCAAGGCATAAGAAGTCAAAATCTCAGAAGGAGGAGCGACAACAGTTATCAAATCGGTTGTGGGGAGGAGCATGGACCATTATATCAGTGTCCAATAGAACAAAGGAAGTGCAGAGGAGAGGAATGTATCCCATCTATTGGGTCTGAGCGTGAAGGACCAACAACCGTTGGATCTGGAGGTAAGCACATGAGACTTAACCTTTGTGTGAGTAGGAGAAGTGGACTTGTCAAATTCCCAAAGTGATTTGGGACCATCCATTGTCAAGGAGGATAGGTGGTGTAAGATCCATAACTTTAGAATTTTGTGGACAAGGAGGAGGAGAAACAACCGAAGTAAATCTTGGTCCTTGATCTGAAAGTGGACACATGGTGCCAGATCTGGAACTCTGGGTACATAACACTCTGGAGGAAAGAAGAGGGTGAAAGCACCAAACTCTTGAAGGAGATATTGATCACTGTGGCAGTTAGATGGTCACATAGTAATTTTTTAATCATATTAAGTAAATGTTAAAAAGTAAACGGGTGAACTGACATCCTCAAAAACACAAGAAAAAACACAAGAAAGTTGAACATGAGATTTCATTCATTGATTTGGAAGGACGATCAAGAATATGCCAGCATCTTCAATTACATCTTCAATTAATAACCATAAAATTGAAATTTATAATTAAAAGATGATTAAATATACTCATTTCCAATAAATATATACCCTTTAACGTAACCAGATTTGTCAATCTACTTTTACTAACATTTTTTTAATAAAAAATTTAATCACGTTTGATCATTTAACGTTAATTTTTAATACTCGAACGGTAGACTTTGCTTGAATCTTTTTTCCTTATGAGATATGGCTAGTTGAGATTTAAATTTTGGTGAATCTGTCATATTGTTGGTGGCTGTAAAGCCTCTACCTATACCGTTTAAAACAGTAATGAATAGAAAATTAGAGACAATGAGAACTCATAACGTTTTTTATATGGGGACATGTATTCTTAATCCTCGAGAAATAATTAAACGGACTTGATCTACTTATAAGATCAAAGATACTTGCCTGTTTTTATTGCTTGACCTATGCATTTGAGATGATTTGGGCTATTAGAGGACACTACTAAGCAAGTTGTCAATGCATTTGTTGAGCAGTAATCACTAGGTCACCATGGTCACATGAAAGTAAATTAATGAAAAGATACTTTATTAAGCATTTAACACTGTATAGAAGATTACCACATAAGGTGCTTATGTGTCTCTTAAGGCATAATGTTGCGTTAATTTTAGTGTTACTTAGGGTGATCAATGAGTGTGGTATAATGTTGCTTATAATTTTAGTGCTACATAGGGTGCTCAATGCTTTTGGTATAGTGTTAATTTTTAATTTTAGTGTTACTTAGGGTGCTCCATGTGTTTGGCATAATAATAACACACTTAGTTCTATTTTAAAGTGGATTTCTTAATTATAAAAGAGGTAGGTAATGTTTCTAGTGTTATCTAATGATTTGATGTGATGTTCTATTGAGTTAATTTAATAGTCCATTTATATTTGTATTTGAGGAAATGCAATTACTCAATTTCAAATAATATAATATATTGTATCACATAACAATCAAAAAACATTTATTGTGAGAGAATTTAAGACGGATCAAATTTCACCATTAGAAATTTTTATAGCAATTAAAAATAAATGTATATGTACCACAAAGACAAATTAAAAAAAACTAAATATTTAGTGATATTCAATAAATATTGAAAACCAAATAGAGACTCCTCCAAAATGCGCTTTGAATTCCAAAATGTGCTTTGAATGTAACCAAGAGTGCAAATAAATTATGCATATTTTACATTCCTTAGGTTCAAATATGATCAACAAGTACAAGTAATTGGAGTATAAATAGTATCAAGATAGTTTTCCACATTATGTTTTTCTAATATAAATTGATATTGCATGTGCCATGTTTATAAAATGTATGCATTGTGCTTAAACATAGTTGGAAATATTAAACTTGTAGCACAGTCTGTGACTTCATATTGAAGGAGGAAAGCTATTAAGAGTATTCAAAGTGGTAAGAGGGTTTTCAACATTACCTTCTTATCTGTCTTGATATATTGCATGTATAGTATTTATGACATGTGTGTGTTGTGGTTAGGTAGACAATTTGTTGTAGCATCTTTCCTACTATAACACCAAACCAAAAAAAAACAAGTTTTTTTGGAATAAAAACAATATCATTATCATTTAATTTTAGGAAAACAATGCATATAAACAAGACAAAAAACCATTAGATTATAATTTCATTTCCAATTATATCTTTTTCATTTCAAAATTATTAATACCCAGAACCCCTACTATGCGTCTAGAAATATGATCAAGGATCTCATTTTATCACTTTAGCATGCTTACAAATGCATAATATACCATTTGAAACTCTCTCGTTGTTAAAATCAAAATCGTTCTGGAAGGAATTCATAATGATTCTCATCCATAAGCCAAATTCATAGAGTAAGAGCTTCACTAAATTCATTAATAATAAGACAATTGAATTGTGAGGATAGCCTCCCAATTTGCTCAGATAGCCTCCCAATTTGCTCAGATAATATAATTGTAGCAATCGTTGTGGAAGATAAAAATTTATCAACTCTTCAACAAAATACTAAAGGCATTAAGATCCACTTTCTTACATTCACAAAAATTGAACCATGAAGGATCTTAGCAACGTATATAAAATGAGACTCATAGTCTTCACACTAACCATTGGGTCATTAGCATAAAGAGTTTAAACTCTTCTCTTTTCATTCAAAGATAAAAATGCATAACTGTATATAAACTTAACACTCAAGGAATCAAGTAATCAAAACAAGAGTTTGATACTCTTCTCTCTCATTGTAAAATGTGATACTAAAAATTTCATTGAGATAGCATGCCATTGGGAGAGTATTCAATTCACATTCATAAGCCAAATTCTAAAATTTTAAAGAAATATACCTCAATAAAATCTAAATCAAGATGTGAACATTCATAAGAACAAAAGCACAGATTGCTAATTAATAGACCAATGCGTGAAGGCATATTTTACTTGAATTAAATGATAAAGCCTCAATCATTATTAAAGGAATGATGCAAGATAATACCAACAAGATACACACAATCCTATGTGCATGGATCTTCAAATCATCATCAAGATGTTGGAAGCATCATAACATACTTTCATCACAATTGCAAAGATGCCCAAAAGTGGTATAAGCACACATATATGATACTCCAGTTTCATCCCTAGATTAGCATTGTATTTTTTCGTATATGATGAAATGGGAAAGACCCTAGCAATGCAATAGCTTTGAATATTAATTAAAAAATGCATCGCTGGCTATAGATGGGCAAGGACAGAGTCATAAGGGGATGTGATTCCACAAGAGAGGGGGCTAAAGGGGCTAAGACAAATCATTATATTTTATTAAACCCATCTTGGAATTATTTGGGAAAAGTGGTTAAGTGAGCTTCTCGGGGAAGCCACATTGCGCATTGTGGGCATGCATATATTAATCATATTTTTTTGTTGTTGGGGGATTCTTGGTCATTCTTGTTCATTGTTTCTCATTCATTATTAATTTTTTTATGGCATGAGAACAAAAGGATGGAGGTAGAGAGCCATTACTAGTTGTCTATAAGAGTCTACTAGTTACTCTAGAAAAAAAATAATGCTTATATGCATGAGAATGATGGCATTTAAGGAAAAAATATCCATAGCTGAGAGTTCATGGAGCTTCCAGCATTGATATTTCCTAGCCAATGTATATTCAAGCCTTGGAAAGAAGTGGAATAGCTTGAGGGACTACAATGCATAGAAGGGAATTTCTTTGTTTCAGTTGTGCAGGTTGAGGGGGAAACAGAGTTGGTAAGTTGGGATTGTTGTTTGATTGAGAAAAATATAACAACTTGATAGATGGACTAAGTTGAGACTTAGAGTCAACGTAGGAATCAATCCTTGTGGATTCATAGCCTCAACTCAAGTTTGACCGACTACTAAAAGAACTAGAAAAATGAGATATATAGTTGAGTGAAACGTCCGAAGTTTACAACTAATCAATATGATATTTTGATAAATATAAGTGTTCCATATATATTATATATTCCATTAAGCTATTTATTATTTAATGTTGTGTATCTTAATTAACACTTTGCATTTGCATATGTTAACATTTGTTTTTTATTTATGCATAAGTTATTTGTCATGTTGCATGCTTATTTATTTCTTTAAATTAGTATCACAGGTTTAAATTTTCCCAAGAATTTTTTTATTTATGCATGAGTTATTTGTCATGTTGCATGCTTATTTATTTCTTTAAAATGGTATCATAGGTTTAAATTTTCCCAAGAATGTGAGTTCTTGAGGGTACTCAATGCTAGGTACATTGCAATTTGGTATTAGAGCGTAGTTTACCAATCTTGGGATATATGGGATCATATACAAACGACACAAAAAGATTTTGAAGAGGCCAAACTTAGGATATTTTTTTAATGGTCGGGAGAAAAATTATAAAAAATTAAAACATTGAAAATTTTATAGTGACGTCAGTGATGACATGGAGAGTAATGGCATCGATGATGTGGTGATATGTGAACTATCCATGGTGGTGGGATTAGGGGTTGGCAGTGGAGATCACGGGGGATGTGGATGGCCACACTGTATAAGTTGTTTATGGGAATTTTTGGAATGGTTTTAAAATGGATACTCAAAGTCATGTAACCAATGACTACGTAACATGTGGAGGAAGGGAGGTGTCCAATTTATGGGACCTTTGTTAAATATTAACCTTCGCTTAACTCAAAGTCCCACTTAACTCAAAGTCCCGTAATGTATTACAACCATTGATCTCTACGCATTCTTCCTTATTTGATCAAACACGTGATTAAGTTTGTTATTCATTATTTTAATTTATTTTCAACCATGCTTATTTAAAAAATCATTTATTTTTGAACACTTGGTAATGAATGATTGGTTCTAATCTGAATGGAAGCTACCAAGTGTAGGGATAAAATGAGGGTGCATAAAAATAAAGAAAATAAAGAAAAAGAGAAGGGAGGGATCAGAGGGATGGCAAGACAAGGCCAAGATGGATAAGAAGGGGGAGATGGAAATTCCTTAGAGTACCAAGTAGATATAGGTTATCGCATTGGTAGTTATGTCAACCATATTTCACAATAGTAAATGATGGTTTATGTTAAAAAAAACAATAAGTCTAGAGATAAAATATTTTATATAAGAGCTTATTAACTCAGAATAAAATTTGATTTTATGGGTATGTATATAGTGAGGAGGGATACATAAGTGTCAGTGGTGACCACTAACCAATCCAGCTCTAATTTTTCAAAAATTGCAAATTAGTGATTTTGGAAGAACAAGGTGGTACTCTTTGACAAAGACCTTGTTGATGATGATATTTTTGCAGGGAATTCAAGTAGTAGAAATGAAAATACCCAATGGATATTTTGGATATATTCCAAGGGGTTTGGAATGGGGATTCTAAAACGGGTCAAAATCCACTATTCTAGCCCACTTTTTTGGGATTTTTAGAATTTTCAGAGGAAAAGGGAGTGTTGGAGGGGCTAGTCAGCCCTATTGACTAGATCTAATAGTTGACCAAGTTGGATATGAAAGTTAATCAACTGTCTAAGTCGAGTATGTGATTCGGTTGACTAGATAGTTGGGTCGATTGACCAAGGCAATTAGGATGTTGTAACTTCCATATATCTAAACACAAAAGTATATATGTGGCTATGTAACAAAGGAAAGATGGATATTGATGTACATGATAAAGTGCATATTGTTGGTTCTACTACCAATTTGTGTGTTCTTCCTTATATGTCTATGTACATATGTTTGTATAGTAGTGTGTTATATATGCTTCTATGTGTGATGAATTGTGGGGATATTGTGAGAGTTTTCGAGCCTTGTTCTATATGGTGAGGTGGGTTTTCCCTCATGATACCCAAGATCGAGTCTATCCGCAGATGGGTAGGCATAAATCTCTCGAGATACCTTGGCAAGATATGATCCAAGATAGTGAGTTCAGTCCTTTGAGGGATTTCAGCTTGGGGGTTCAGGAGAGGAGAGCATAGTATGAGCATGGTGGTAAGACAATTATGATTAGAGGGGTGCATCATCGATGACTGATACATATGAGATGGTGCTTTTTCACTTTTCAGAGTATATTCTTGGGATGATTATGTTTAGTTTCTTGGAGGAGCGGTCTTCTGAGGAGTTGATCGAGTTTGTGAAACTTCTTATTACTTGGCTTATCATAGGAAGTCATGGGGATTCTAGTGTTGGCACCTCGTATATTAGGGCTATAAATAGAGGGTGCTTCACATCATACATGTTAGTTTGGGATGCTGGTGACTTTACCACTTATAGGCCTATCCAAGAGAGGTTTGCATGGAGGGACTTTGCAGATGATGTGTCGAGAGATTTTATGGATGATGAATGGATGATTGTAGTAGGCTGGGGATGTTGGAGTATTAGGGGTTTCCCCTTTAATACTTTGAGATTAAGTGTCATTGATTCCCTATCCGTTTGTGACCACATAGACTTCTCCTGGATGTATGATTTTAGAGTTTTCTCGTTTGACATATTCTATACCAACCCCTTGACAATGCTTGATCATACTCATGTTAGGAGCAACATGAGGAGACATGTTCAGGTTTACATGTTATGGTTGGGAATATTCTCTTTCCATCTTCCTAAGATTCAGTCCGTAGAGAGATTGCAGTGTGGGACTTCACTAAGATACATTGGCAGGATATGATCCTCGACAGTGGGGACGATTCTTTGAGGAATTACAAGAGTGGATTACAAGAGGAGGTCGTTGTATTATTACGCTAAAAGGAAGTATTGTGGTCGATAAGTACTCCACATATTTCATATTGGTTTGGGATTGAGGGATTATTATTTGTTTTAGTTTGGTTCAGTTTGTTGGTACTATGGGTGTGATGGCATTTCTTTAGAACAAGCAATCTTTGGGAAGGGAGGACTGTAATGTCCCCATTTTGGATTCCCCTACTTTACAGTTCGAGGCGACATTATGAGTCTATGTCAACCTAGCCAAAGGGGTAAATGGAAGTTAATAGGGGTCTTGTTGGATTACTGAGAGGGGGGGTGAATTAGTAATAGCGTAATTATAATCCTTTTTCTTCAAATGTTATATCAATGTAGAATTATTATCTAATAATGAGTAGTAAAAAATAAAT
>JASDQU010187977.1:22074-34246 GCA_032191745.1 Picea mariana
CAGTCTTCTTTCATCATGAGAAAAAATACCACCTTACTAAGGGCAGAGTGGAATATATTGTTAGATCTCACAACATGACGGTAAACACAACACTTGTTAGTGAAAGACAAATGAAGAGACTCATAAACACTAATAAGAGATATGTACTCATGGTCATAAGGGAGAAAGATGTCAGAACATCTAATGCTTTCCAAGGATGTGATCCTTCTCATAAGAAAGAATTAATTGATATTGTTTCTAAGTATGATGATATTTTCCAGGAACCAGATGGATTACCTCCTAAGAGGGGAATCCAACATGAAATACATCTTCAGCAGGATTCTCTTCTTCCTAATGTGGGCATGTATAGGATGTCAGTTGTAGAGATGACATAGACTAAGAAGCAGGTAAAATGCTTATTAGATCAAGGGGTCATCAGGCCCAACTCATCTCCTTGTGGTTCTCCGATCATGATGGTGCCAAAGAAATATGGCACATGGTGAATGTGTGTCGATTACTAGTCCTTAAATAAAATCATGGTGAAAAATCGATACCCTCTTCATCGTATATATGATTTACTTGATTAGTTAAAGAATGTTGTTTATTTCACCAAGTTGGATTTGCAGAGTGGATACCATCAGATCAAGGTTGTTGAACATGATGCATGGAAGAATGCCTTTAAAACTAAACATGGATTGTTTGAGTGGTTAGTTATGTCATTTGGGCTTTGTAATCCTCCAACAACCTTCATGTGTGTGATGGATGATGTATTCATGCCTTTTCTAGATGATTTTGTGATTGTATATTTAGATAACATTCTTATATTTAGTGGGACTTGTGATGAACATGTGAGGCATGTAAAGAAAGTATTGGATACTTTGCAAAGGGAAAATTTGTATGTAAAATTGTCCAAATGTGAATTTCACAAGACTGCACTTGTGTACTTAGGTCATATTGTAAGAGGAGGACAATTAAAAATTGATCCTTCCAAGTTTGATGTAATTGTAAATTGTCTTGAGCCTGAAAGTGTAACCGAGATATGAGGCTTCTTAGGTGCAGTCCAATATTGGAGAACGTTTATTTCAAAATTCTCCTTTATAGCAGCTCATGTGCATGCCTTAACCATTGTGAAGAACACTTTTCAGGAGAGGAAAGAAACAAAAATCTTTCGACACATTGAAGGAAAAGATCAGTACCACACCAGTATTAGAACTGTCGAATCTTTAACACCCCTTCGATATTGAGATAGATGCCATCGGATATGCCATGGGTGCAGTATTGATGCACTATCGTAAGCCTATCTGTTACCACTCTAAAATTTTTAACCAAGATGTTGTTAACTATCCTACATATGATAAAGAGTTGTATGCATTAGTTCAAAGCGTAAATAAATGGAAGCACTACTTTTTAGGGAAGGAAAAAATGATACATATAGATCACCAACCCTTACAGTATCTCCAAGAACAAACCAAACTGCAACAATATCGACATTGTAGATGGATGGGTTTCCTACAACAATTTCATTTGGTAATCAAGTACAAAAAGGGTATAAGTAACAAGGTAGTTGATATGCTTTCTAGACCTCCTATTGTTGCTTCTATTATTTTGAAGAATGATTCTTTATCTCATGAGAGCTATGTGGAACAATATGCCATCGATGAATATTTTAAAGAATTATATGAGAAGCTAACTCATGGTGCAAAGGTAGAGAACTATTGCCTATATGGAAAACTACTCTACCATATTGGAAAGTTATGTATTCCTACAAGTGAACAAGTCCATGTAATACGAGAAACTCACACTTCTCTTGTGTCTCAGAATTTTGGGGTAGGAAAAACTATGGCTCATCTGCAGAGGTTTTGTTATTGGCCTCAAATGAAAGAAATTGTAACTAAATATGTAAAGGGGTGTGTGATGTGTTCTACTTGTAAGCCCACTAATAGAAAACTAGGGCTATACTCACCACTACTTGTTCCATCCCATCCATGGGAAACTATCGCCATGGATTTTGTGGGGGGGTTGTCAATGCCGAAAGGGGGTCATGACTATTTGTATGGTGTAGTGGATAGGTCTAGAAATATATGTATCTTAATGCCATGTAAAAAGTAGATCACTGCTCAGCAAACTACTAATATCTTCTTTCAGTATGTTTGGTTTAACTTTGGGTTGCCCACATCCATTTTCTTGGATCGAGATACTTGATTCCTTGAGTATTTTTGGACAAGCTTGTGAAGAATGATGGACACCAAGTTGAAGAGGAGCATTGCTTTCCATCCACAGACCAACAGACAAACAAACTTTGTTAACCGAATAGTGGTACTTTTTATTCGAGGCTCCTGCAGCAAGCATCCCAAAGTATGGAATGAACAGATGCCCTATGTACAACATGCTTACAAACGAGCCTTACATTCCTCGAATCATTGTTCACCTTTTGAGACATGTTTTGGGTACCTGCCTAAAGTTCCTTTGGACTTGATGTATGGGAGAGATGTCATTTCAAATGAAGAAAGAAATTAAGACAGAGCCCGCAAGTTCATCCATAGGATCCAGCTAGTACACTAAGCAGTCAAGGAACAGTTGGACAAAATTCAAGCATAGTATAAATCTTGGCATGACAAGCATAAGGTTGATCATCAGTTCCAGGTTGGAGACCAAGTATGGATTCACATCGTCAAGGAAAGATTGAAGGGTTAAGGCAGGAAAATCGATCCCATTCATTATAGAGCCTTCACTATATTGGAGAAAAGTGGTACCAATGATTTTCGTCTAGATCTTCAACCTTATATGCAGATCTACTCATAAATGTAGAGAACTTGAAACTTTTTTATTCTCCCATGATCATGGATCAGGATGAGGAAGTCTCGATACCTTCAGTTTATGAGTTTTCACCTGATTACTTGGATGAGTTAAAGGAATATATCATCCTAGACATAAGGACGAGGACTTCACGTATGGGTTATGTTGATTATCTCTGAGTCGGCTTAAAGGGCACACATCCAAGAAAAGCAAAGTGGATTGAGAAGGATGAGATGAGGGAACTCTTCCCTCACTTATTTGTTGATTTATGAAACCTTTTGCTGGTCCAAAAATATCTCAGTGGGAAGGTGTGATCCAAAATGATCCAAAGAAGACTACGGACAACTCAAACTCATAGAAGCAACTCAGGAAGCTCAGAATTGCCTCAGTAGAAAAAAAAAGGGAAAAAAATCGAAGTCCTCAAAATGCAGTGAAAGTGTGGCATCATTGTGAAGAGAGCATCACAAGCTTTCCAACGATGTAAACAGATTGTCAAATGGAGTTACGGATCAAAAGATATCCGTGGTCAAAGTTTGGTCAACCTAGCCCAGTCAGTAGGGGATGAGTCAGCATCATTACTACTGACATCAGCATTAGTATGGATGACATCAACATCCGTACAATGTACCTGGCACCCACAGGAGGCGACATGTGTCATGATGGCATCAACATGTCATCAACATGGTAACATGGCAGCACCATAGGCTGCCACGTGTCACTTGTTTTTGGCTTTTTTGGGTCGATCCGTGGACCAATGAAAAAGCACCATGTGGCAGTCTGTACAAGCACGTGGAATACCGTACGGTGATGTGGCAGCTAATGTGGCAGGATGACATGGTAGGGGACTGTATAGGTGATTGGCAAGGCCCAATGGTTGAATGCCATGTGGCCTAGTCATGGGCTGCCATGTGGCAGTGGGAAAATTCCCAATGAGGGCCCAAGAACCAATTTTCAAAAAAATAAAAAGGTGGGTCCACCAAATCTGGCAGAACCCTGCCAGATTTGGTGACCCAACCGACATATCTAAACTACCTCCAAAAGTTGGCGAAACCACCATAAATATATATGCATATAATTTATAACGAAAACCCAAAAGGGCAGGCCCGTGGGCTCGACCTCAAGACCTCCCCATTACATATGCCTTAACTATATCTCTACCATTGTTGGGCCAAACGACCCCATTGTTATTACCACCTGCAATTTTTATTTAAATTTTGAAATCCACTAGTGCAGAGGGAGGGCATGTGATGGTATGGATGGGCACAGTTTTCGATGAATTTTTGTGAATTAATTAAAAGTTGCAAGGAATGGAAACCGACACAAAAAATTTCTTGGGCCTGGGAGTGCCAGACTTAGATTGAGGCATGGAGATAGTATTTTTTGGCTGATTTGACGCCACGAATTCAATGGTGTTGTCTATTTTATGATCTGAGCAAAGCTTCTGCAACTTAATTCTAGAATGAGGTATACTTATGTATTTTTCCAAATTCATTTATTGAGTTAATAAAAATGCCCACCCATTTGAGAGCATGACTCAGAGACGTAGTCCACCAGGGACGAACTCAGTTATCAAGTTTTTGTGTTCAGATTTGATGCTTATGTCTCTTCGTTATTGAGTTGTTCCTTCTTGAATGGTGCACTTTATTTTACGCTCATTTAATACAATTCTTTATAAGTCACTTCGATGAAAATATCTTGGATCATCAACCATGTACCAACTGATCATTTTCAATCTATTGTGCATTATTGGAGAATTGAAAAAAATCTAGCATCATTTTTCTTGGTGAAAAATAAAACTAGTAAACTAAACATTGTTGGCTTAAAGTTTGTGGTTTCATTTATTTAGAGTAGTTAATCATTTTATTTTTTGTAGTTTATTTAGTTTATATGATCTTTATGCATCCAATTTTATTTTCAACCATATATTGGTGGACCATTAGTGCATTATCATAATATTGAAAAAAAATTAACAACATTTATACTTGTTGGTATATGGTTGAAAATAAACTTGGTAACAGAAGTGTTGTGGATTGAATACTTGGAACTAAACAAACTACAAAAAAGTAGCAATGGTTTATGTTATATGTATTATTTTCAACAATATATTGATGGATCATTTTTAATTTATTATTTAGAGTAGTTAATCATTTTATTTTTTGTAGTTTATTTAGTTTATATGATCTTTATGCATCCAATTTTATTTTCAACCATATATTGGTGGACCATTAGTGCATTATCATAATATTGAAAAAAAATTAACAACATTTATACTTGTTGGTATATGGTTGAAAATAAACTTGGTAACAGAAGTGTTGTGGATTGAATACTTGGAACTAAACAAACTACAAAAAAGTAGCAATGGTTTATGTTATATGTATTATTTTCAACAATATATTGATGGATCATTTTTAATTTATTTTGCATTACTAGAGGATTGAAAATAACCCAACAATCTTTCATCTTGTTGGTACATAGCTGAAAATAAATAATTGTTGTTGATTGACTAAGTTTTCCACTAAGAAGAATATAAAAAGTTAGAAACATTTCCATTGGTAGTATTATTTTCAACCAAACGAGGTACCAATGGAATGTTTTAATAATCTATGTATTACTAAAGGATTATGGAAATTTAATACATGGTTGAAAATGAAAACAATATCATTGTGGTGTTGGGTTGATAAAAACATGTATTTACAATTGATTTAAAATAAAAGAACAAAAATCCTACCTATCTCCATAGATATGGAGCACTTTGAAAAAGTACAAATTGAATTATTTACATTACAACCAAAATGGTGATGGGTGGATGGAATTCAAAGATGACACTAATGTGAATTTTATGGATTATAGAAACAATATCTATATGTTTTTGGATCATTTGAATAAAATATTTAACCTTATAAAATTTGATATAGAGGTAGATGAAGAATATTGCATTCTATTTATGGATATTCTCATCATTAAAAATAATGATGGAATGTTAAGCCACTAAATTAATAGAGAAAAAAAAATCATACAAATATATAACTCGATGTATATTGCCATCATTACTCATCATCTAGGTGGATATTGGTGGCCACCCACCTGTTCCAAATTTGAACTAGCTCATCTTGACAATTTTTCAGTTCAGCATGTTTCTCTGTAATGGGGACATTTCTTTGTAATTGTGGTTTCTTAAATTCGAGGGTTGTCCTAAAGCTCTACATAGCAGCCAGGTGGATATTGGTGCCTACCCACCTATTCCAACTAGCTTATTTTAGAATTCTTCATGTTAGTACATCTTTTTGTACTTCCAGGTCCATTTTGGGGCCCTAAACAATGTTTTCTTATCTTGCCACAGTCAAACTGCAAACAGATTTAGAGTTTGATAGAATGATGCGTAGTTCTCGAAAAGACATTTCCACTGGGCTATCACACACCTAAAATGAAGATCGTATGCAAACGTTACCATCGTGTGAAGTTGATGTACTAACTTACCTCAACGGGGCCCACATGACTTTTGGTGTTTCTTCTCCTAGGGTTAGGTTTTTGATATATAGGGTTTTGGAATTCATGTTTATCATAAAAAAATTCCTTCAGAGCCTCGTTATGCTCATATTTTTGCAAATGAGCATAGCCGTAACATCTCTTCTCATAGATAAAGTTGCCACCATTCTAACGAGTCTTGCACTCTGTATTTTTTACAGTATTTGTACATTTCTTTCATTAATAGAAATCATGTATTGTTGTATTTCTCTATTTCTAGCAATTTTTATGTGTCTTTCATTGTAATATCTTTGCTTTCATTTTGTTCCGAAAATAATCTAGATCAGTGGTATTAGAGTAGGATGCTCTTGATAAATTTTCAGTGCATGTCCCTGACGAGGTCCAAGTATAGAAAGTACAGTCTCGAGCTTGTCTCTCTTGAGGAAAATCACTCTCGCATGCCCAAGAAACCCTCTATGGAAGCATAAAAGAAAAACGATGGAGCAAAAGATTTTATTAACCTGTTTATTGAGAAAGCTCTCGTGTGACAGAGGGACGAAATGATGGAGAATTTTTCCCACATCCTTCAACACCTATAGATATCAATAGGTGCATCTTCATCAAGCGACCACTTTCGAGGAACCTCTCCCTTCAATGTACAAGTTAATTTTTATATTCATGAATTTGAAGGTCAGATAGATGCAGATGTCTTAGAAAAATGGTTAAATATTCTAGAAGGTTATTTCTCTGTTCAACATTTTTCCGACATGGAAAATATTACTTTCGCACTCCTCAAGGATATCCCCCTTGTCAAACATTGGTCGGAAACTTACAGGGATCAAAGTTCCATAGAGGAATCTGGAATATATGGGTATGATCCCACCTAAGATTTTTTTGTGGACGTGGTCAAGGAACAATACTACCATGTTGATAACTATGAAGACTAGTACATGAGATGGACAACACTGTGGAAAGAGAAGAGCCAAACAATGTCGGAGTTCACAGATACTTTCCATACCTTACGCACCAAGTAACGTATCAAAGACTCTGAGTGACATCTGGTTTTGAAATACCGTGGGGCTCTTCATAGGTACATCCAAACCGAAATGGATTTCCTAAAAATCTCATCATTGGGTGTTGCCTATCGATACGATGTCAAAATCGAGAAAAACTCTAGGCACCAGAACAAATGGGAGTTTGGGTCTACAAACCCATAACATCCAAATCATAGTAAAGATGGCCCTAACTAGCAACCTCCTGACAACCAGTCCAAGACACGGGAAACTAAGGGTAAAGGAAAGAAGAAGAATGACACTGGGAAGTGGTGCGACTTTCACAAAATCATCTGGCACAACATCGATGAATGTCGCTCTAAATAGTCATTGATGGTCGAGGTCAAAGATAAGGAGTGGAATTCTGATTCAGAATCTGATCTAGAAAATATTGAAAACAGATAGATCATCGACGCAGACCCCACTGCTACTGTTGTGACTACAAAAATTCAACGAGAAGAACTAGTAGATCCTAAAGAGGGGGAGCGCCTCTTCCATTCATAGATGCGGGTGAAGGGGAACTCATTTCATTTTATTGTTTATAATGACAACCATAAGAACCTCATCTCAGCTAAGATCATCAAACATTTGGGGTTGTCAAAAACACCACACCCGTAGCCATACAACATCGGGTGGCTTCACGAGAGACGAGATCTTCATGTCAATCAACAGTGTCGCCTGTCCTATGGAATCCAACCCTTCAAGGATGAGGTAGTGTGTGATTTTTCCCCTCTTGATGTCTATGATGTTGTTTTGGGCCAACCATATATGTGGAAACATCATGTTGTTTACGAATCTTGACCCCAAAGTATCATTATTACTTTGGGGGGTCATCTCTACAGGATACCAAAGGTAGTTCTAACTATTGTTCCACCAAAACAGTGCCACAAGGTAATTTCTCATACTGCAAAATTCAGCCTCTTCATAATTTGTTCAAAGGATGTACAGAAGGCCACTACAACCACTGCAGACTCATCACCTTCTACACAACAGAAGAAGATTGCAAAAGAGAAAGAAGATATTGTTTCTTCCCCTACAATGGTTCCTACACAAATCCTCATCAAGACCATAGACAATAGGTTGGTCGAATAGATTCAACCCCACCAGCAATAGGTTCATGACACCCTTCCACATACCAAGCACCATAACTTCTCCAACAAGGCATGCAACTCACCAAGATTTATATTCAGAAAACACTTTCCCCTCTTTCTCAGAAACACGATGCAATGGAGACCATTGCTTCATAATGGGGGAGGATTGATCCAAGTGGATATTGGTGGCCACCCACATGTTCCAAATTCCAACTGGCTCATCTTGACAATTTTCAGTTCAGCACGTTTCTCTGTAATGGGAAAATTTCGTTGTAATTATAGGTTCTACACTTATGGGGTTGTTTTGAAGCCCTACACAACATTCAGGTGGATATTGGTGGATACCCACCTATTCCAACTGACTTAGTTTGGAAGTTTTCATGTAAGTACGTCTTTCTATACTTCCATGGTCATTTTGGGGCCCTAAACAACATTTTCTTGGATTGCCACTGTCAAATAGTAGACAGAGTAAGAGATTGACGACATAATGCATAGTTCTCGAAAAGATCTTTCCAATGGGCTATCGCACACCTAAAACATAGATCATATGCAAAATTAAGACCTTGGGAAGTCAATGTACTAACTTACCCCTACAGGGCCCACATGACTTTTGGTGTTTCATCTTCTGTGGTTAGGTTTTTGGATGTATAGGGTTTTGGCATTCATGTTTATCATAAATATATGCCTTCAGAGCCTCATTGTATTCATCTTTTTGCGAATGAACGTAGATGTCACATCTCTTCTCAGAGATAAATTTGTGACTATTCTAGTGAGTCTTGCACTTTGTATCTTTTTAAGTCTCTGTACATTTCTATCAATAACAGAAATCATTCTTGTATTTCTTTATTTCTGGCAATTTTTATGTGTATTTCAATGTAATCTCTCTACTTTTATTTTGTTTTGAAAATAATCCCAATCAACTCGGTCATAAAAACATGGTGTGATGAATAATGTGGTAGCTCATGTTCTTCAAATATTGGATAATGAACACTTGGAGTACAAAATGGACCATCTATCTAAGGTATACGAAAAAAATGGATACAATGATGAGAAAATAAAATACATAATTGAGAAATCCCTAAGAGGTCCTCCAAGAAGATAAAATGAATATGGATGGGACAAATCACCTTACCATACATCAAAGGAACAACTAATAAAATAACAAATATATAAAGAAAAAGAAGACAAAAGTAACTTTCTCCATTCCCAAAACTATTAGAAAAATGTTGGATGAAGAAGAAGACACTATTGATCCTATAACCAAACATGGGTATATGGTATTTGTTGAACACTCCGCCAAAGGAGGGGAAACATATGTGTATTGAAAATACCAAATTCATTGCTCGAGAGGGTTATCATATAAGAAGGAAAATATCATAAGCTGTTGAAAATGAAATTAAAATTAAGAAGAATGACAACATCTTAAGTTGAGATGAAGTGATAGAATAAAATGGAAATTGTCATCCAATAATAAGCATAATTAAAGTGAATAAAACACTAACCTAATTTGATATATTCTTTGCCCGTAGGGGTGTAGACCAATTGGCATGTGTCGTGTAAATGGAAGGAATTGTGTAAAGGAGGTCTCAAGTTTGCTTTTCACTCTGCTTTATCTGTGTTCCATGTTTGCGAGATGTGTGGCGCACTTGGGAGTATATGGGTAGCAGAGGGGTATCGACTACGCGTCACGTGAGTACGAGAACCGCGAGTTACCGGTTCCCCCAGCGTAAAAAAAATAAAATTGACCACTCTCTACTCTTCGGCATAAATTTAATATAAATAGAGATAAAAATTCTCTACTCTTACTTAGCACTTAGCTCTTAATAATGAACCCAACTAGTGGCTTGAACTATTGAGAGAAAGTCTACTTTTACACAATGTTCCTATGTCTCTAAAACTATTCCTATAAAAATATGAACAATGAGATATGGTAGTGTTGATGTGGTTTCTTGATAACAATTTGGCAAGTAATATTTGATCCATGTGTTCATAATTGTTTGTTCTATTGTTTTGGTGCATTGTACATTTGAGAGCATAAATAACCCTATCAATGATTTGTGGAGACTTTCATAAATGTTCTAGATATGGATCAATTTTAGGCTCCCAATCAATATTTTAATCCTTAGTCAAGATTGTATCCGTAAGTGAGCTCCATCCCTATATTAAGATGGTCATCACATAAGAAGGAAAATCTGATAAACCCTAGAAATTAAGAAAAATGGCAATATGTTAAACCAAGATGAAGAAAAGGAATTAAGTTGTAGATGGCATCCCATAATGAACACCATTAAAGAGAATAGATGGCCAACCTAATTAGATATATTCTTTCAATTCGACCACTCTATACATTCGGTTATCAATTTAATATAAATACAACTAAAATATATACTCTTAACTCCACTCTAGATCCTAATGATGAGTACAACTAGCAGCATAAAACCTTGAGAGAAAATATACCTTCACGGAGTGTTCTTATGTTTCTCATATTAACTCTTGCGTAGATATAAACAATGAGACATGGCAATCTTGATGTGGCGTCTTGGTGATATTTTGGCAAGTGATAGTTGGTACACGTGTATAAATTCTAGATAGAGGATTTTGGTATGTTATACCTTTGAGAGGGGACATAAGCATGTCGATGGCTTGTGGACGATTTTATAAATATTCAAGGCATCTATTGAGATCAAGACCATGATCAATATTTTTACCATCATTCGAGCTTCTATGCCTCAATCAAGCTCCATTCCTTAATTAAGATTTTTACTCTCACTTAGGCTTTAATTAATTTTCGATAAACTCTCAATCAAGAATTTACTTTTGAAGTTCACAAGGCTTAGCCATGAAGTGACTAAGTATAGAGTATGTTATGTCTAGTCTGGTAGTGGTAAGGTAGTTTGAACTTCTCACCAACCAATGATACAAAGTATCATCTACCTTTTTAGTTTCATCATTATTGTATAACTTTGCATTATGTTCTGAAGGAGTTGACATGGTCTAAAATTCACTCATATGGAACTTTTTAAGAATTTCTTTTGTGTATTTACTTGAGTAATTAATGTCTTACCACACTCCCTCCAAAATTCAAGTCCTAAATAATATTGTAATTCACCAATATCTTTCATCTCAATTTCTTGAGACTGACTTTTAATTTCTTCAATTAACTTGCATGCACTACCTATGATAATGAAATCATCCACATATAAAGATATTAAAGAAACATTTCCTTTTTAAATTAATGAATAATGAGAATTTCCTTTTGAACTTTTTTATGGTTACAAACCTGATGTAGTCATATAAGAGTGTTTGGATATAAGACATTTTCACATATTCCTAAGGATGAGAGAAGAAAACTTGATTCAAAATCAATCAAGTGTATATTTATTGACTATTATTATGATAAACAAGACTATAAGTTGTTTGATCCCAGCACACATAATTTTTTTGCAAGTTGAGATGTGGTGTTTCATGAGAATGTAGATAAAGGTGATGCCGGTGTATGGCATAATTCTAATGACGTTGATGATCATGTCAAAATAGACGCAATGGTTAAATAGGAACATGAACAGGTACATGTTCGAGAACTGAATGAAAGCAGTATGGACACTTCAAGCAACAGTGATACATCAAGTGGAGAAGAGTCACCACAAAGAAGGAGAAGAGATGGAAGCAGTGAAGGACAAAGGAGGTCAACAAGACAAACTCAACCACCTTTAAGTATAAATAGTATGCATTGATGTCCCGTGTAATGAATGTTGTAGAACTTGTAAACTGTGAATGACCTAAAGAACA
>JASDQU010187978.1:0-10274 GCA_032191745.1 Picea mariana
AAGAAGCGTCGTTATTATAGAAAACTTGTCGCAACATCCGTCAAATGCAACATATTTATAGATTTTGTAACGTCGCAATTCCGACGTAAAAAAGTCCTAAGTGACCATTGGTATTTTGACTTGGTGAACATACTAAGGTGACCGTTGGAGGGGAAAACCTAGTTTTGCAAACTTCGCAATTACGACATACATTTTCACAAACGTGGCAAGAGCGACGTTAACGTGGTAAGACCGACATTAACGTGTAAATTGCGACATACATCTTCACAAACGTGGCAAGAGAGACATTCCAGTGGAAAACGTGGCAAGAGCGACGTTAACGTGGCAAGAGCGACATTAACGTGGCAATTGCAACATACATCTTCACAAATGTGGCAAGAGAGATGTTCCAGTGGAAAACGTGGCAAGAGCGACGTTCCAGTGGAAAATATGGCAAGAGCGACGTTAACGTGGCAAGACCGACGTTAACGTGGCAATTGCGACATACATCTTCACAAACGTGGCAAGAGAGACGTTCCAGTGGAAAACATGGCAAGAGCAATGTTCCAGTGGAAAACGTGGCAAGAGCGACGTTAACGTGGCAAGAGCGATGTTAACGTGGCAAGAGCGACGTTATCGTGCAACATGAATTTTTTTATTTTATAAATTTCCTCTATTTTGCGACAATATAGACAATTTTGTCCATAACACCGCAAATAAAACGTCGGAATTTTTACAATATGTAGTAGTGTCATCATCCCAACAACATTGCCAACTACTATATGCTCCTATCTGAGAACCTTCTCGTCTCCCTGGGGGTTAGACCCCTTAGGTGTGGATGCTACTGGAGGCGTCGCGCCTCCTCCCCTAGCACCCCGTGTCTGCCTCTGCGGCATCCTCTAACCATGATTACTTGTATGCACACAAGTCAACTTAATTAGCAACAGTATAATCAAATCAATAACAACGAAAGACGTAGTGATCCCAAGTCACAGGTTGAACTTGCTATGATACCATATGTAACGAACCTCCTAATTACGGCGACAAACCTCTTATAACAAGTGCAATTTTTTTTGTGTGTGTGTGTGTGCTTACGTGTACAAGGGTAGTAAATATATTTGACTTTGCGTCGCCACACAATGACTAACATGACGCATGCAAAGTGATGACAACATAAAGGTCTAAGACACACATAAACCTCTGCAAGCAAATAACGACAATCAACAGACAATAATAAGACTGACTACAAGCTCGTCCTACCCTGCAATGGTTAGGACCTCCAAGACACATAAGCAATGCTCAAGCCAGGTTCCCATCGATTTTAACCATTTAAGGTCTTAGGGATGGCGATTGTTCTTAGGAACATGGAGGTGTCTACATCCCGCCTGACACCAGCAGACCAAGCCTACTAAGCTAAATACAAACCTACTCATCAAGATCGCAATAACAAGTTATCTATATGAAGGCAAAATGCGGTAGTGAAACATTTTTAACACATTAAATTACTCGCTACAATTACAGTATGGTATGGGAGGTGTACTTTTAATTCAGTTTACAAGACAATGGAAATTAATAGAGAAAGTAAGGTGATTGACATAGCTTAATCCAACCTCCATTACGAGCCCTACAATGAAGGTCTAAGGTGCATAATGACCTCAAGGTAAATCTAAAATTAGTCTTAAGGACAGCCCACCTGCGCAGTTCTAAATCACAATTTGTCTTCAAGGTACTAACTGAGTTAACATCATATGGACATCCCTAAGCAGGTTGGAACTTCGACTTAGTATAACATAATCAACATTAAATACACTCTAAACTAGCTTGTCAGAATCAGAAATTAACCATTGATCAATAGGCATTAAAAGCAGCAAATTCTAGCAAAATACTAGTCCAACATTACAATCTGATTGGCTAATAGAATTTAATCAATATTAGAATCATAAACTTCAAGTACCCTCTCAATTAACATTAATGCAAAACCATGGAGGTAGTCGGAAAAAGGAAACGGTTCATCGAGGTACCATCTAAAGTGACTTGGGAAGCAATTAATTCAATACTAAATTTTTGATTCTAAATACATGCTAATCTGCTTGTCTAATTAGTAAGAAGAATAGATTAATCAAGATTTACAACTTTTAAAAGTTATAATTCGACAATGTCCATCAACATTAATCAATATCATCATGATGGTCATCTAATTCCACAATCCTCAATAAATTAATAATTACAACTAATGAACCATTTAACATCAACATCACTTTCATATCTAAGCTAACCATTCTAAAGTGATCAATGATACAACTCTAAATTCACCATTCAACATTATCCATCGACACCAGTCAATTTCCATCTAATAGTCACTTAATTCAATGAGTCTTTAATAGTTGTTAAATACAACTAAAGAACTATTTAACATTTACCTCATTCTGTAAATAAATTGTCCCTTCTAAATTGATCTATAATACCACTACAAGAACCCATTATCATATCCAAAAAACTTTAACAAATTTAGAATGAACCTCTATTAATAAAAAACTAGAAGGTTCCTAACCCGCTATCTAATACCGACCAAATTTTAGAAACTGGAAATGCAAATTTAGAAACCGGAAATGCAGACTATCCAATTTGAAATAAAACATAGATTTTGTAACGTAGGGAAATAGAGTTAATTCTAACAGTTGTCGTTATTATTATTTTTATTGTAACCGACTACATTCACCAGTCAAAGCTTGGGCCATTTCTACTTACCAATGGAAATTCACTGCCCACCGCTCTATCACTTGTCATGATAAATTCACTGTCGAGCATTGATGACATCGCAGTTTGGTGAAAAGGGGGTTTTACTATGAGTGGTAAAGGTTAAGGGTAAAGTGGAAGCGTAAAAAATCTCATAACCGGCTATCCAAAAGGGTGAGAAGTCGCAAAGTGAGAAATGGTAAAGTTACCATGACTATAAAACGGTTGGGGTAAGGCACAACGCTGACTCCAGTCCACAACAGAACAAAACCTCAAATCTGAACTGCACCAGAGATAAATGTAAGTCTCCTTCAAGAGAAAAACACAGGTTAAAACCAATGCATTCGCCCCCACGGAGGGAAACTAAGTCGCCTGAACCATGCTCCTTCTCTAAACCAAACAAGCCATCAACCATTACATTACACCCAAAGGTAAAACGAAACATTCTTGTAGAATCACAGTCAGTGGAAGAGGTGTAAAACACATGATGGAACACCAACACCACGTAGGGAAGGGGACGAGATGAAAAACCAAAGGAAAACGAGCCTGTACGGGTGAGTGAAGGGTGGAGTCATTTCCATTAATCAAAAGATGAGCACACGGGCCACAATCACACTTGATCGATGATTGCTTGGGGTCAAACTCCTTCAAGAGGAAGGCGCTGAGTTTAACTGACAATACCCGAATGCATGCAGAAACGAAATTGCCAAAAACTAAATTACAGTAACAAATTACCAAAAAAAAATTCCAGAAACATTCTCAGTACCCCTTTACAAGTGAAATGGCCAGAAGGGATTTTCTTCAGTAACAGACTTACAAGGTAGAATGCCAGAACGAATTTTACAATGAAAATGCCAGTGATAAAAAGGGGATAGAATGAATTTTTCAGATCCATTTGTACAACGAAATGTCAAGGATGAAATTTCCAGAATGGATTCGCAATTTCACCCATCAAGGAACAAAATCAAAATTTTCTTTAACTATTTAAAAACAAAGGTAAAAACTTTATTGATAGAGGTAAGTAACATCGAAATGCTTTTGTTATCTGAGGTTTTTCAGTAGTTTATTGGATGTAATTCATCCCCAAGAACCTATAGAATATAAATCTGTAAATGATTGCAACAATAATGTTGTATCGCATGAGAATTTTAAATAAAAACCGTTATTACAACAGTCACAAATGTAATCGCCAAGTAAATAAATAAAAATATCCAAAAAATCCATTTACCTCGATATACCAATCCCACCATAAGTCGTAATGCATTATAATCTACTAAAATACAAATCATACCATTGCAATATCGCCTGCCTCAAAGGACCTCCGCGCGCTTCGTGCTGCTCCCGCTCGTCGACCGTCGAGACCTCACCGGTACTTCTCAACCAATCACTAGGGGTACTCTGCTTCCCCCTTAGCCCCCTGAGCCATAAAGGGGCCACACACTATCCATATGCTACGTTTAGCCCCCATCTTACCTTGCAAGGCCGAGCTACCACTCCTATCCGAGCTGGGAAATCCCAACCTCCCCACAAGTAATCAATCAAGTCACAAATCCGGCAGTTTAACGTTACGCTAACAACCGCTCCCCTTCTACCTTCTCCTCTCTCTTTTTTATATCATTTTATAACTTCTCTCATTCCTTAAATCTCATTTAATTTAAGTTTTAATTAAAAATCTTCTAAAAACTCTCCTTCATACAAGTGTCATTCATCCCCCACGTTTCTCCATTAAATATTTTCTTTAATTTATTACATTGTTTTATTTCCCTCACCGACCTAGAGTTACTCCTATTTTTACTCCTAGGTGTCCCTAGATTCCCTTACAGGTTTAAATACTTTCCCTAAAATGAAGTTGCTAAATTAGTTCAATTTAAAAGGTTCTTAATTGCAGATTCTTTACTATGTTGACCTTGCTTTTTACCATAATTTCAAAACTTTCCCTTATTATGTTTCCTCCATTCCTTAGTTTCCTAATTTATATTATTCTCTTCTTTCCCCTTTTTATTAGATCCAAAATGCTAGTCGCACAATTTACCCCTTTTCCTTTTTATTAATAATTTAATATCTTTTTAAACTATCAAAAGTTAAAATAAAATAATTTCTTCTTGACATTTTATATCCACTTTTTCTTTCAATTAAATTCTTACTCTCTTCATTTTACCCCCAAAAAGTTTATGAAGACCTGTAACAACCTAATAATTCTAAACATCATTAAGTTTCCTAAGCCATTTATTTTAAAAACTGGAACAATATCTTGATAGCATAATATTGATTTTTATAACAGCAACTTCAATAACTTAGATTTATCAATAAATATTGAATTCATGAAAGAATGAAATAAATACATAACTTAACAAGTACCTGGTTCTGATGCTAATTTTTGTTGCCTCTTTGCCTTGCTGCTTCCTTCCTGCTACCTAATACACAGATCAATCCTACCACAAACAAGAAAATAACTTCCCAAAACTACTGTCCTCCCTGCCAACTAGGAAATCTACCTAGCTTCGTGATATCTATGGATATCCTGGCCCTCCATGCCCAAAACCTTTAGCAACTCGGTGCCTCAACTGATCAAAAGCCACAGTCCCAAGCTACTGTGCTCACAACAAATGTCATAGTCCTCATAAAAATCCCTCCTCCGTCGAATGATCCTCCCATCAACCTTCCCCCCTTCCCTTATTCCTCCTTCACCGACTCATGCAGTTACTTCTCCAACCACCTTCCGTGCCTGTCCCTTCTCCCCCTTTAAATGTTTTATCTTCTCGAGATTCATAGGCTCCCTCTCTGCATACACAACCCTTTTTTAAACATTTTTCATTGATCTTTTAAATTAATTTCTCAGTTCATTAAATGTGATCTGCAGTTAGAGTATTACTTGGTTAACCACAATTATTTTCTTTAATAAATTTTACTTTATAATCTTTAAATATTTATTTAACTAGGGTCGTTACATACACCGACCCTTCAAGAAACTTTGTATCGAAGTTTAAGGTATCTGATGGTACAAAGGGAAAGAGCATGGTTCTCACATTCACAACAAGTAACCGACATTATCAGCAAGTAAGTCAAGAAAGCTCATACATACTAGTGTATATGTACAAGAAATGCATGTGCAGCTAGTACATGCAAGTCTCGTGCATGTACTAATAATCAAACTGTCATCCTTTAGTAATTTATGAATGCATTCAATCTAGTCAGCAAGACTAGTCTTTTATAAAAGACAATAATCAATCAATTGTTTGATAAATTCTTTAATCATAATTATCCAGTTTAAAAATTTTATTTTAAACAGCTGTGGTTTAGTTATGTCATAATGAATATCCATGTATACACATTTATTTATTTTTGAAGGGAAGACATCAATTCCACCACAAGACAAATCTCCATAGTGTCACAACTATTACTACTCATCCTTCCTTCCTAACCTACTTCCAGCTCCATTCCTATCCTTCCTCTGCTAGACTATCTTGGAGCGTCAACTATATTGACCTAACTCCAAATAGAACCCGTAAGTGGAAGTGTCACTATCTCGACCAAGCTTCCCTAGCAGGCAACTGACAGTCATCATCACACATCTTGGGGAGCGTGAAATAGCACCGTTCTCCCATGACTTCAGGTTTCGGAGGATACACGGTGAGAAATACCTCCACCCCTCCTAACAGAACCAGGGTCAACACCCTAGAATGGAGGATACACGGTGGGAAATGCCTCCACCCATCCTAATAGAACTAGGCTCAACACCCTACAATGAAGGATACATGGTGGGAAATGCCTCCACCCCTCCTAACAAAACCAGGGACAACACCCTACAATAGAACATACAGGGGCACCGTGTTGCTGGAGGTTTTGTCATCGTTTATTTGGTTTTGGGCAGTGTTAGTACCAAAATCATGCACTAGTCCATATATCATAGCAATGCATCCAAGTCAAAATAAATTTCACATACATTATTCATACCATAATGTTTCTCGGTTAGTGGTCCTGATATCCACTTTCATCATCATTATCACTTGGCTATTTCATAGCCCATAACCTACAGATTAGTTTGTAGCACAGACTCATACATTTCTATGCATTATCATCATATAATTGCATACTATCATTGTTTTCAATTTGGTACCCCGTACCGATATATTTACATCAATTCTTTCTCATTTGAATCAGATTTCACAATATCCCATAATTCAAACTCGTCACCCATTCACAAAATTGTCATTTACCAAAATAGATTTCATCGTATCCAACATCATTCTAATAGTATTTCATTGTTTTCCTTTCATTTCTAACAGTATTTACACATTCAATAATTTCACTTTTTCACAATATATCGCATCATATACATCATCATCAATAACATTTAAACATTTGTAAAATTTACATTCACATAATAGATCAAATTACATGCATTATCATCAACAACATTTAAACATTCATTACAGTTCATAAGTTTAAAGTTTAAGTGTATCACTTAATAATTTCATGGTGACTAGGAAATAAAGTGTATAGGCCTCAAGTAATCCTGGCTGTCTAAGTCAAAAGGTGGTGCTACATACACCCCACCTTCGAAAAACATGTTCTTGAGGTGGTCAAAATAGTGAGGGATAGTCTCGCCGTAGTGTCTCGGCGTCCTCCCAAGTAGCAGATCCTGGACTATACTTGTCCCACTGGACCTTAACTTGGTCTACCAGACAGTTTCTGAGCTGTCGGACTCTATGGTCCAGTATGCGTAACGGTTCTACCGTGAGGGTTCCCACGTCCAATACTTGCAATTCTTTCCAATTTAGTTTATGTGATTCATCAGCAACATAATGATGTAAAACATATACATGAAATACATTATGAGTTTTATGCAAGTGGGGTGGAAGTATGAGACGATAGGCAACGGGTCCAATTTTCTCTTGGACTCTAAATGGCCCTATAAATTGAGGTGACAACTTTGTCCCCTTCCCGAACCATATGGTACTCTAATTAGGCCTGATACGAATGAAAACTTGGTCCCCCACTTCATAACTTCGGTTGGTCCTGTGTGCATCCGCATAACTTTTATGTCTATCCTTTGCTTCCTTTATCCTCTGCCTGATCTGAATCACCTGTTCCTCCATTTCCTGAATCAATTCTGGCCCAACTGTTACTCGGTCTTCTAGTCTATCCCAACTCAATGGTGTTCAGCATGGCCTTCCATACAAAGCTTCATATGGTGGCATTATAATGGAACTATGATAACTGTTATTGTAGGAAAATTCTACCAAAGGTAGGTACTTCTCCCACTGGGTTTGACTATCCATTACATACATCCTAAGCATGTCTTCCATAACTTGATTTACTCTCTCAGTTTTCCCATCTGTTTCAGGATGATAAGTTGTGCTTAAGTTCAACTGAGTCCGCAACGCTGACTGTATACTTGTCCAGAATCTAGAAGTGGACCTGGAGTCCATATCTTGAATAATCTTCTTAGGTATCCCGTGCAAATAGATAACCTCGCTTATGAACACTCGTGCCACATCAGTGACATCATAAGTGTCTCTAACCGGAATGAAATCAGCACTCTTGTTTAACTTATCCACTATCACAAGAATGGCATTGTGTCTATGAGATGTGAGCAGCAACCCTACAACAAAATCCATTGAGATGAATTCCCACTTGGACATACGGACATCAAGTGGTTGTAGGAGGCTTGTCGGGTGATGGTGATCGGCCTTCACTTGTTGACACTCTAGGCATATGTCGACGAAATGGACTACATCGTGTTTCATACCAACCCAAAAGAAGAGTTTCTTCATCTCCGCGTACATCTTCTTCACACCCAGATGTGCGCAATAAAGTGCTCTATGGGCTTCTTTCAGTATGATGCTTCAAATATCCCCATTCTCCGGGATGTACATCCTTCCTCGGTATCTCAACAATCGGTCTGTTTCTAGATTATATCCTTCATACTTTGGGTCTATCTACCTTCTGCTCTGGAGTTTTGAAGTAACCTTTAAATAACAACTGTCTCCTAGTAGTTGTGTCAGCACATGTTCCCTCAGACTGACCTTTCAGGTTACCAAGGAGAAGATACGTGGTCTCCTACTCAAGTCATCTGCGACCACATTTTCCTTTCCCTTTATGTATGAAATACCAAAATCCTACTCACTCATAAACTCACTCCATCGCCTTTTCCTGGCATTCAAATATCTTTGAGTGAAGAGATGTTTTAAACTTTGATGGTCCGTCTTGAGCTCAAAATTTCACCCCACAAGGTAGTGCCTCCAAAGTTTTAGAGCTAGCATTACATCTGCCAACTCTAAATCATGAGTTGCGTATAACTCTTCATGCTTCTTTAACTTTCTTGACGCATAAGCTATCACTCCTCCATCCTACATTAGCACGGCCCCCAGCCCTTGTTTTGAGGCATCCGTGTAGACCATGAAGTCCTTTTCCATATCTGGCACTCGTAAAATTGGCGCACTAGTTAGTAACCTCTTAAGCTCAATGAATGCACTATCACATTCTTTTGTCCATTCATACCTGACCCCTTTGCGTTGCAAGGCGGTGATGGGTTTCGCTATTTTTGAGAATCCTTCCACAAATCTCCGGTAGTAACCCACTAGCCCCATGAAGCTTCTCACCTCATGGGCATTTTTCGGCACTGGCCATTCCAGAATGGCCTTTACCTTTTTTGGGTCCACTGAGATTCCTTCGCCTAAAATGATATGACCTAAATAGTGGATCTCTTTTTAAAAGAAGGAACACTTCGACAAATTTCCATACAATTTGTTCTCCCTAAGGCAAGACAACACTATTCACAAGTGTTCCTCGCGTTCTCTTTTATTCCTGGAATAGGTGAGAATGTTATCCAAAAAAACTTTTACAAAACAGTCTAAGTACTTTTGGAATACGCCGTTCATGAGGCTCATGAATACTGCTAGCGCATTAGTCAATCTGAAAGGTACTACAACAAACTCATAATGTCCAAACCGAGTTCGAAAGGCAGTTTTTGGGATATCACTTTCCTTAATCCTTAACTGATGATACCCAGATCGCAAATCAATCTTTGAGAATATTGTTTCTCCCTTCATCTAATCGAAGAAGTCATCTATTCACAGCATTGGGTACCTATTCTTCACTGTAGCACAGTTCAAGTCCCTGTAGTCTATACACAGTTGTAAGGATCCATCCTTCTTCTTTACAAAAATTACTGGTGCACCCCAAGGTGAGACACTAGGCCTTACTAGCCCTAAGTCTAGTAACTCCTTCAATTGCATTTGTAATTCACAAAGTTTTGGCACCGTCATCTGATACGGAGTCTTGGATATTGGTTCTGCACCAGGTTTTATCTTAATAGTAAAATCAAGCTCCCTCTAAGGAGGTAGCCCTAGTAACTCGTTTGGAAAAACATCCTGAAATTCTAACAAAACTGGGTACTGATCTAATGAGGGTCCCTTCCTTTCTTTCAGGGCCTCCACTACATAAAGTCAACACCCTTGTCTCAAGCATCCCTTAACCTTCATAGTTGATATAAAGAGTAATGACACTTTTCTCTGCACACCTTGGATATCTATCGGTCTTCCTTCATCATCAAT
>JASDQU010187980.1:9351-20456 GCA_032191745.1 Picea mariana
GACAAGCCACTTCATCAATTCGACTTGGAGATCATATATGATCTCCTCCTTGATTATTTGAAACAAGAAACTAAATATAGATGAGGAGGTTTTCATATCCTTTTCTTTTGGATCTTGATAAATATGTATTCTTTCTATATAAACTGGGTAGAAGGAGAAGTTAGAGGTCGATCAGTTGGGGAATCAAAGGCTATTTTTTGTAAAAAGACTCCTTTGTGAGGCAAAGGCAATATTTTTATATTGGCACTAAATGGAAAAGTCATTTTGATGGTCATACATTCTTTTCATGTTATTATCTGCTTTTTTTTCTTACTTGAATGCATTTTTATCTGTTGCTAAGCATATGATACCTTGGTTGTGAGTAATACAGTAAAAATTTTGTTGTTTAAATTGTTCATAACTAAGATTGTTTTTCAAGTACCATGTTATTATTTCTTAATGATATTTGGGAATGAGAAATCCATGTGTGAGTAGACAGATTAAATACTCATATATATTCCTTTCTTTATTTACTTTTACCATCTGATTTATCAAAGTGTCTGTCATTTACTAAGCCAATGAGATGTTTATTTTCCTTTTTACATTGAGCCTTATATCTTTATTGTATCCTTGAGCCAACTTTCAACCATTTCTAAATCCTATTCATAAAACCTTCATAAAAATACCATTGCAATAACTTGATGATTGTTGGAAGCAGACCAAAGCGGAAAGAAAGGCGATTTTGGGAAAGAAAGCATGCACGAGGAAAGCTACAACTGGAAGGAAGAAGAACACGCGCACATGCAGGGAAGACCTAACGACGTTAGGGTTAGGGTTTTTGCAGAGCATTGTAATGGCTGAAGAGCCAGAAACATATAAATATAGATACTTGGGTACCATAGAGGGTCTTGATTATTGTGAAGACTAGTCGTTATTATAGAGAGAAGGGTAGTAACGATTCGATATGTAATATTTTGTTGTATGACCTATTTTTGTAAGTTGTTGAGATAGAAAGGAGGGAAGAGGGTAGATCTTGAGGGTTAGATCGCAGGTTGAGGAGCCTGGTGCGATTTAGTCTGCCTCATAATAGATCTCGACCCTGCTGAAGGGGATTGTAAATCGTGCGGCGCTGGAATGACAGAATGACAATAATAAAAGAGCTAAGAGCCAAATCTTTGTGGACGTAGCCTAGGAAGGGGTGAACCACGGTAATATCTATGTTAAGTGATTGAATGCATGTATGTCTCTATTGATTTTGAGTAAATACTGCTATACTGAATGAATGAGTATTATATTTCCTGCATAATCGTAAATGACAGTACGTTGTGGTTACAAGTTATACTAGTGGTTTAATCTACAATCCTCATATATTGCACTCAATCCTATGTTGTAAACACCTGAGTATTACAGTCACCCATTAGGACTATCTCAGGTGAGACTGCGTAGTGCACTCTATGCATTGTGTTGCCTTCTGTTTCACCAGGAGGGTCAGTAGTTTTAGAGGCTTTGTTGGAAACCTGAACAGACATGAAACCTGGGTCAATACAAACTTAGACAATATATATGAGAGAGTAAACCAACAAATGGTTCCGTTGTCATTGGTAGGAACATAAGAGGATTGAGTAGATGAGATAAGTTGAAGATCTGTCGGAGGCAGATCAAGAAAATATTAGGGAAGAGAGCAATGAGCCACTATAAGGGGATGTTGAGGCCATGGAATCCCACAAAATCAGAGATCGAAAGCTGGCTAAGGACAAAGGAGTTGGATTTTGCACAGAAAGATAACAAAAATCCTAGAATAACACCCCACAAATATCTTGAGAAATACGTGTTTACTGATTTGCATGAAGTCTTTTTCTATGATTTTCCACACTTATTGCAGTAGTGGATACTAAGGTTAAAGGATAACCATGCCATGAACCGGGTCCGACAGTTAGAGTGTACCCCAATATAGATCGAGCAGTTACAACAAGTAAACAACAAATTCACCCGCACAATAGACTTTTGGCTCGATGGTATTTTGGTAGGCTTTATAACAGAGTTTGCAGTAGATACAATGAAGTTGTACAACGTAGCGGAGCAAGAGTTTCTACGAGGACCTCGAGGAAGGTACATTAGATCGTGATATACTTCTATTAGGACACTGTTATACAAAAAAGGTGTAATGACAATGGCGTCAGACAACTAAACTTCCCTGCGTGCATGGGGGAGGAGGGGAAGCACTGACAGAAAGAGGAGAAATGGAAGGAGCAAAGGATAAATAGAAGAAGGAGGAACCCTTGGACCTGATCACGATGGATGACGACCAGATCAAGTGGATCTTGGCGACAACTGGAAAGACGCATAGTGGAGTACCCTACCAATACAAGGTGAACACCAAGAAGAGAGCCATAGCCGTGACGGAAGGCTTGGAAAGTGACAAGGAAGAGGTAGAGGATCTACGAGCTATGGAGCAGATTGAGGAAATCCTGCGCGCAACATATGAGAGGAAGACAAGAGGTCCAAGAATGGGCAGAGAAGGCAACAATCCTATCCATATTAATGTCAGCGTGGAATCCATAAACCCTTGTGTGACTAATACACCAAAGATAACACCACCGTTTAGACAACCAAAGTTTGGAAGAAGCCAGACAATAGGAAGTACATCTACACAAGGAGCAACAATTGGAGGAGCCAGTTCAGGCAACACTAGTCAGATATCTACATCGCGCAGAGGTAGTAGTTCAACATTTAGAATGGCAGGACACGATCCCACCATCAGGTTACCAGAATTTAAAGGAGAAGCGTCAGAGAACCCGGAGAAACGTTTGTTCATCTGTGAGAAGATATGGGAAGCAAAATAGATTACAGATGAAGATACTAAAATGGCTCAGCTAGCAATTACACTAAGGGATCGCGCATTGGACTGGTATATGAGTTTAGCTACAAACAACCCACCAGGGACAACCAGAACAATTGCGGACATCAAGAAACTGTTAATCAACGAGTTCCAGAAGCCGAGTTCAGAGGATTAGTACACGAACGAGATGATCGAAATTAAACAGAAACCGGGAGAATCCATATGGGAGATCGACCAGAGATTCAAGCGATTGAAGGGAAAGTTGAAATATCTCATGACTGATATGCAACATAGGCACTTATTTGTCAATTCATTGTTACCACATTTAAAATATCCACTGTGACAAAAAAAATTTCAGACACAGGCAGAGGCTCTGCATGCAGCCTTGCAACTGGAAGAAAACTAGTATCAGCAGACAGATCCATCTATCAAAGAACTAAAGGAGGATTTGAATAACTTAATGTTCCAACTCAACCATAATAAGAATAAGGATAAACGAGAAGTCGTTTGGTGTACTACATGCAGGACATAAGGACACAACAAGAATGAATGTCCAACATTCGCGCAATATATGGCAGCAGGAATGCCAAATTAGCTACCAACAAGAGGACTATGGTGCGAAATCTGCAAGAAATCGGGTCACGATCCATATCACTGCTCAATGATGCAAAAATACCAAACAGTCCCAAAGAGTTCATATTGCAACTTTTGCAAGTCAGTGGGCCACGACGACAAAGATTGTAGAACTATGGAGTTGATGCGAGAAAGGACATCGGATGCATATAGAGTGCAGGCATAAATGATGACTGGGCAAACCACACCACATTTTAACCAAGTTCTAGCTCCATAAAACACTACACAACAGTAGTATAATATTGCGCAACAACCCTATAATACCACGCAGTCACAGTACAACACAACACAACACAACCTCAGTATAATCAGGCGCCTTAGTACAACGCGCCAAGAGGAGATCGAGCAGGCTACAGAGGTGGAGGATGAGCGAGAGGAGGTTTTGGATGAGGTAGAGGAGGTTTTGGATGAGGTAGAGGACCAATGGTATGTCATAATTGTCAACAACCAAGACATTATGCAAAAGAATGTTCGCTTGCACCAACAACTTGTATGTATTGTCGCACATCGGACCATGATACAGAGGAATGTCTGACACTACTAGTAAAGATTAAGGAAAAAATGAACCAGAACAACCAAAATGTTCAGTGGATTTCAGCCGAAGTGAGGGACGAAGGACGAAACATCAACATAGTTACTCGTGGAGGAGCCAAAACATGAAACAAAGCAGTCTGACAAGAACCAGTATAAAATCAGTGGGTGAAGAAGAATGACGAACCAAGGAAGCAGTTCGACGCACAGAAGGAGAAGGAGATATTTAAGCAAGCAACACACAAATTTTAGAAGGAAGACAGGGCGTCGACTTCAACCACGCAGCAAAGCAAGGAAGCACCAGAGTACGTGATGCCTCCATTATTGGATCATACCAATGAAATGCAACCCATGGGACAAGTAAGTACAATCAAAGGCTTCTTGCAATCATGTGTCAAAGTATTAAATGATCCATCATCTGTGAAAATACTGCAAAACATATTAGAAAGATGTAGTATGGAGACGAAAGGCAAACTAGAACAAAAGACAATCAATCACCTACACACCAGGAGAAGAACAAGTAGGGAGTTCAGACTAAATGCAAACATTGGAGACATTATACTGGATCTAGGATCTGAAGTGAATGTATTACCAAAGAAGACATGGTAATGTATGGGAGATCCCACATTAGGATATTCACCTGTTCAACTGAAACTAACAAACCAACACAAAGTTCTACCAATCGGTAGACTGAAAGGAGTGACAATAGACTTAGACAGAGTGCACACTAAAGCAGACTTTGAAGTCATTGAAATAGTGGATGACACAACACCATATCCAGCGTTGCTTGGCTTGGATTGGGCGTTTGACAACCATGTCATAATAAATCTCAAGATGATGAAAATGACATTTGAGTCAGGGGAATATAGGTTCATCGCGCCATTAAGCCCATCCGAAGGGGAAAGGTTTGTAGAACCTACTTGCTTAGACTTAGAGGAAATCATCCAGTTGTACAAAACAACTGCGCGTGATGAGGATTACGTAAACCCAACTGCAGATGGAGCACTTAGTTGGCGAAGCATTACTTCATGTGCGACAGACTCAGACACCGGTTTAGAGAACTGGCAAAAAAGGTTACACAAAGTTTCCACAAGAAGATATGCATGAATAGACCGCAGAGTAAGATGGGTAGGCACGGAGATAAGGGAACCATTTAGCTTCCATGGAATAAATGATTTGGAAACATTCTTGGCACAATATGAAGATGAAGTTTTAGAGAATCAGAGACTGTTAGCACTTGATATAACACTCAAGGCCACACTTGCAAGATGGTGGGGCACACACAAAGAGACAATCCAAGATTGGTACCAATGTAAGCGGTTGCTGCGCATAAGGTTCGACGTATAATAGAAAGACAACAAGCAACATAAGTATGAGGGCAGGGGGCACCAGCAGTACACTTGGAGAAGTGCAGGACACTGTGGAAAATGACACCCCCTGAGGAATGGCCTCATCATTTCATACACACTCTAGAGGGCATACCAACAAATTGGTATACAGACCAAGAACTGCATAAAGGAACTGCGACCTGGACAATATTGCAACAAAATTTTACAGTCACTTTCTCATTTGAGCATGAGAACCCCAACATAAATGCAACTCTTAAACGGATAAGAGGGATAATATTTATCAAGGAACCAAAAGTTGAATTTATAATAGAAGAACAATAGCGGAACAAGCAGACAGTCAATGAACTGTTGTCATGTTACCATGTGCAGGAGGAAGCACCGGATGAAGACGATCCACGCGATATTCAGATCGAGGAAGCAGAAGGTGAAAGAGAAGTGGAAGGTCCACCTATAGAATCATAAGTTATTGCCGCGCCGATCAAGGTGAATAAAGTCAACATTGGGATAGTCGAGAATCCCAAAATGGCCAGCATTGAAGATTACTGGGATGAGCAAACAATAGAAAGCATAACAGAGTTACTGCACGAGTACAACGACCTGTTTTCGACGACATTTACAGAGATAAAAGGTATAACATGAGAGTTAGAAGAAATGAAGATACCACTCAAAGCTAATGCGAGACCAATCAGACAACAACCATACAGACTGAACCTAATATTAAAGTAGAAAGTCAAAGATGAGATCGACACGATGCTCAAAGCTAGAATCATAGAATCGATCGAGGAATCAGAATGGATAAGCCCGATGGTAGTGCAGGAAAAAAAACAAGGAGGAATGAGGATATGCGTCGACTTGAGAAAGTTGAACGATGCCTGCCTACATGACCCGTTCCCTACATCATTCACAGATGAAGTGTTAGAGAACGTAGGAGGACACAAAGCTTACTCATTCACTGATGGATTCTCAGGCTACCATCAGATCAATATTGCACAAGAAGACAGATATAAGAACACCTTGGCGACAGAATGGGTATCTTACCAGTACACAGTCATGCGATTCGGACTAAAGAATGCACCAACAATATTTTCCAGAGTAGTCATCGCTGCGTTTAAGGAATTCATCCACCAGTTTCTCGAGGTATACTTGGACGATTGGACAGTCTATAGTCTATTGAAAGAACATGTAGAAGTCTTACGAATGCCGTTAGAAAGATGTAGACAGTGCCATATATCATTAAACATAAAGAAATGCATATTCAGAACACTGTTTGGGATACTATTGGGTCATATAGTAAGCAAACAAGGTTTACTAGTAGATCATGCAAATATTGCAGTAATTGTTAACTTGCCACCACCAAAAACAATCCGCCAGCTAAGAGCGACATTGGGACACACATGATACTATAGAAATTTCATCAAAGGATACGCGTAGATTACTGCACCAATGGAAAAATTGTTAGGAAAAGATACAAAGTTTCAGTGGAACGACGAGTGTTAACACGGTCTAGATACCCTGAAGGAAAAGATGGTCACCGTGCCAATATTGGTATTTTCAAATTGGGAAAAGACATTCCACGTACATGTAGATGCATCAACCATAACACTTGGAGCTATCTTGGTGCAGCCAAGAGCTGGGGATTTGGATCACCCCATAGCATTTGCGAGTAGGAAGCTGTCAGAATCCTAGCAGAACTATAAGACTACAGACAGGGAAGGCCTAGCTATGGTCTACGCACTGCAGAAGTTCAAACACTACGTATTGGGAAAACACTTTAAGATGTTCATAGATCACTCAGCCCTTAAATAAATAGACAATAATCCAGTGTTGGGGGGGAGAATCTGTCGATGGTTACTACTATTTCAAGAATTTGACTTTGAAGTAATCGTCAAGCCAGGAAAACTCAATGCAGGACCTAACTACCTGTCAAGGGTCACAAATGGAGAAGAACCTACAAATTTAGAAGACAACTTCCCTGACGCACAATTATTTTCAGTCCAGATCGCTGATGAATACTTTCCAGATATTATTCAGTACTTAAGCATGGGTACTGCGCCACAGGAATATAACACTGCACAAAAGAAAAACTTGGTAGTCCGATCTACAGACTATCAATTGATCGCAGGACATTTATACAAAATGGTTGTAGACAACATCTTGCATAGATATGTGTTAGAACATGAAAGACCAAGAGTGTTAACAAAATCCCATGAGGGAATAGCAGGAGGACATTACGCAAGCAAATCTACCGCGCATAAGGTATTGCACGCAAGACTATGGTAGCTGACCATTCACTGAGACTCGAGGGAATACTGTCAAAGATGCGATGTCTGTCAAAGGGTAGGTAAACCCAACATAAGAGACAAGATGCCACTATGACCACAGATAACATTGGAGGCATTCGATAAATGGGAAATAGACTTTATGGGACCAATCAACCCACCAACAAAAAGAACGGGAGCAAGATACATAATCATCGCAACAAAGTATTTAACAAGATGGGCGGAAGCAACACCAATAAAGGATTGTAGCGCAGAAACAACAACACACTTTCTGTTTGAGAAAGTAATCACTCGATTTGGGTGCCCACAATTTTTTATGAGCAATTAGGGCACACACTTCATCAACAACACTAGCAGTGCTATGACTGAATAATTTGAAGTCCATCATTAGAAGAGCACACCATATCACCCACAGGCAAACGACACAGTAGAGGCATTTAACAAAATCTTGGAGAATTCACTAACAAAGATCTATAATGTCAATAGGGATGATTGGGACCTCAAAGTACCAATAGTATTATGGGCCTACAGGACTACGTGCAAAAAGTTGACAGGGCACACACCATTTAAACTGGTCTATGGACAAGAAGTAGTGGTGCCATTAGAATTTTTAGTACCAAGCTTGTGTGTAGCAACAATCACACATATGACAGAACGAGGCGCAATACAAGAGAGATTGAATCAATTAATGACCATGGAGGAAGATCAGATTCTAGCAGGATTTCACCAACAAGTTCAAAAAGCAAGGGACAAAGCTTGGCATGATAGACACTTCAAGAAGAAAACTTTCAAGGAAGGAGATCTAGTACTGATGTATGACAACAAATCGTTTCATCACCCAGGAAATCTCAAAATGCATTGGTTAGGACCATACGAAGTAAAAACTGTCACAGATGGAGGACCTGTACAGTTGAAAGACTTATCAGGTGTAGAACTTAGAGGGATGATCAATGGGAGCCGACTGAAACTATACAAGGACAATCGACCACCCACCGCGCAATGAAAAAAAAAACAACAACAGAATTTTAAACAGTACCAACAGAGCCAAAGTGCGTCGAAAGAAGAAGGATCATGCACACTTAGGAACACAAACTTGGCAAGGATAAGGCTAACAACCAAGTCAAAAGGGAAACAAGTGGGAAACAAAAAGACGACAAAAGCAGTACAAAATGACGAAGTTATGCGGAATTGAATGCCGGAAAGGACCGACGGGACGCCGCATTAATTGCACCAACTGAACACGACAAGGGAGAGTAATGGCAAGTACAAAGGGATCGAAGGTTCATTGAACTCGTCATAAAGGCAACGTCTTCAACAAGTTTCATACAATGCCCATACAAAACACAGACGCATGAGCAAACAGTCTATTACGACACTGGGGAAGAAACAAAGAGCGAGAGCACATACAGAGCACAGAGAAAACTTCACAAAGGTTGAAGAAGTTGCGTAGCCCAATGAGCAATCAACATTCACTACTATGGCACCACCAAAGCAGGCAGAAGCGAGCCAGAGTGCCAGACAACCCAGGGTTAGAACCATGTCATGGGTACAATTGGAAGAAGGCGAACAACAATCGTCAAAGGTCATCAATGTCGATGAAATGCCATCCCCAGAAACAACACCGATGAACCCCACACCTGTAGTGGAAGAAACCCAACAACCAACACCGGAGGGAACAAATGTAGATACACTAGCAGAGGCACAGGAGCAACAGAACCAGGACGTAGAAACCCTGAAGGAGGTGCAACCAGAGAACATTGAAGAAACTCTGAGAGTCAATGGAATGAGGATGAATAAGGATGCATCACTCGATCTAGATGAGTCTCAAACCACCATGTCATACCACCCACCGGAGGGAACAATAGAAGATGTCACTGGTTGGCCATAATATTACTCCGAAGTACAAACGGTCATCGCTAGCACTCGATCTAGCCACCATCGAAGAAAGACAAGCAACAGGTACCTAGGTCACCTTGTAAGCAACCCATCACAGCCCTCATTCTATCGCGTATACTAGATGGGGTACGAGTGGAATCAGGCTTGCTAGGGCAGATCGCTAAGCTAAAATACTTGGACCATGATGTAGTAGACACAGACAAGTTTCCAGAATTTGCAAAAAGAGTATACTTAGAGACTGTGGGCATAGATCCAATTGGCGAACTGATTGATCGGCCACTCCAATGGGCAACAAGGTTGGAGAAAACAAGGATTTTAGGTCTATTAGATCTACCACACTTTGGCAGAGGTTAGTACGCAAGCGTCTGCGTCAAACAATTGTTAGCAGTCGCACATGGTGGGGACATTTGGTTGGACAAGTTGGTCTCGATAGACATAGAGCTTATTGTGCACATCACAGGATTGCCATCCCGGGGCATGGATCCCGCGCAATTCCTCGACGATAAGTCAAAGGAGAAAAAACTTGTAAAGGAAATGAAGAAGAAATATGGTATTGACATGAATCATAATCAAGAGAATAAATGATGTTGCAACACAAATGGTCGCAAAAATATTGGCCTACAAACTGCTGAGAAAATGCTGCAGGGAGGAAGTTTCGGCTGGGGTTGTTGCAGTTGCAACTCAGTACGCCGAGGACACCACAGTGAGCTGGGCACCCTATTTCTTGAACTTGTTCCTGGATGACTACAAGGATGCGCAGGATTTAGGAACAGAGTTTCACTATTCATGGTTGATAATGTTGATAGCTATCGTAGGATGGAAGGAACCGAGTTACACATTCTTCGGCACCAGACCCAAGCCAAATTATGGAGCGAGGTACTTATCACTTGGCTTTGTGTCGGATTCTAAGCACAAGAAAATGAATGCATCTGTATTCAAATGATACCTTTGTGACCTACATGAGGCCATCTCCAACATGTGGAGGATCACACCATAGGTTGTTGCGCAGTACCAGGACATCGCTAACTTCAAGGCCACACGACATGCGATGTGGATACAGGCGCGAAAGGACCCCAACAAGCAGTGACTACAAATGCGCTATTGTATCATAGAGGGAAAAATTGACATGGTGATCAAAGACTGGGAAGACGAGTGGAAGATTCCAGTCCTCACACAAGACTTGCCGAAAAGGACAGTAGAAGAAGAGGCAACGCAGGGAGAAACACAGCCTCAAGAAGTCCCAGTGCCCAAGAAACGGAGGATGGGCTAGAAAAATACAAAAGCAAAAAAATGAAGGCACAACGAAGAAGGGGACCCAAAAGGGGAAGAAGGACAATAGGTAGCCGGCCAAAGAACAACCGAAACAGGCCGAGGCCATGCAAGGGACCAGACCAAGTCCCAATCCCCAAGAGTTAGGCTTGAATAAGCGATCAACCATTCATACGGGAGGCGCGTGCAAGAAAATGAAGGCGCAAAGGACACCTCCAGAATATATGATCAAGGAGGATGATGGCGAAATGATAGCCTGAATGGTTTAAGATTTTATAGCTGAGGATTTTGACAATGTTGCGCACCACAAGGATAGGATTCAGAAGGAGC
>JASDQU010187981.1:1915-20561 GCA_032191745.1 Picea mariana
AAGTCCTCTTCATAACCCAAGAAACCCAGGATGGTGATCACAAGAATTCTAAATAAGAAGAAATCATTTCTGAAGAAGATTCAGATGAAGAAACCAACCTTGATTCCTTTTAGGGATACAAAGACAATGCAAAGAGTGAAGAAGAAGATGAGAATCTTGAAAAGTTGAAGCATGTTGAAACTGAAAATAGCAAGCTTAGAAACACAAACATAATACTAAAAGGTTAATTGAGTAGTTATGAAGAAGAGAATTACAATATTGAAAATACCATTGATAGATTGAAGGAACAATTAGAATATTATGAGAAATTGAAAGAAGAATTGGATCACACAAAAGGGGAGCTACTTTTGACAAAAAAAAAGTTGAAGAAGTTTGAAAAAAACACTGAAAAATTATATGAGATCCTTAGCATTCAAAGATCTCCAAATGAAAAGACAGGACTGATACAATGACAATTTGAAAACAACAAAACAAGAGAAGGAAGATGAAAATGATGAAACCAACACTCCAGAACAAGCTGAACAACAAGATAGAAGACTAGAATTTAGTAGGAATGAGACATCAAGAATATCCTCTCCCATCAAGTATGAAATAATTCATTATGAAGGAAACTATAGAAGAATAGATCGTGAACCCAGATGGACCACACCACAAATAAGATCACTTACTCCCAGGTATCAAAATTTCTTTCTTGGACATTGTTATACTTGTGGAAATTTTCGACACAAGACAATCAATTGTAGAATCAATGAAAGGCATAACTATGCAAGCCACATGAATGGTGAAAATAATAGATATGGAAATGTTCATAGACATGTCAACAAAAATTATAATCCATTTGACCCATTAATGGATAAAAATATTGTATGTTACAAGTGCAATAATATTGGTCACAAAGCACAAGATTGCAGAGACATGAAGGAAGATAATCGTATGCCAAATGTATGTATACCAACTACAACATGGAAAAGGAAAGAAATTCTACAAAATGAAAACTGTCAAATAACATTAATCACTAAAGAATGCAAAGAAGAGGATGAATGGTTCATAGACAGTGGGTGCTCATATCATATGACCGGAGATCAAATCAAATTTGTCATCTTGAAGAAAAAGGGTGGAAATGTTGCATTTGGAGATGAATCATCTACCAAAATGCTTGGAAAAGGAATTGTAAAACTTGGAAGTTAAATTTTAAAATAAAGAAAAGTCCTATTGGTTGAAGATTTGAAGCATAATCTCCTTAGTGTCAGCAAAATATGTGATCAAGGATACACTCTTATGTTTGACTCTCGAAAATGTAAAATCAGAGAAAATAACTCAGGAAGATTGGTTGCAACTGCAACAAGAATACCGAACAACATATATATCTTAGACATGAATAGGATAGAGAATATAGAAGCCACACAAAAGTATTCCAAGGAAGAAAAAGTCCCAAAGACCAAAAATAAGGATGAAGTATTATTGAGTGCCATATGTTAAGGGGGAGCAACCCCAAAGAAGAGAGTTAACTTTTGTCATTAAACTCAGGGGGATAATCCCTACCCTTTTCCATTGATGTCAAAGGGGGATATAGGGGGAGCATGAGTGTTTCCATCAATGAAAAAGTGAGAGATTGTTGGAATATTGGTTGTTGTCGTTGATGTCAACCATAGTCATGGGTTTTGGACCGCAAGATTGATGAAGGTATTTGGACTTGAAGGACAATGCACATGCAGATACAACACCCATGGATGGATAGTATACATCATTTTTTTTTTGGTGGTATGTGGCATGTCACGTGGATCCTCATGGTTAAGGAGAAATGAATTTTTGAAGATGACAAAGTGAATTGAAGAAGGAAGTACATGTAGGCCGCTTCCCTTCTCATCCCCATTGGCATGTGGTACAACTCCACATGTCCATGTTCATTCCTAGAAAAATATGACGGTCAGATCTTCCTCAGATCTACGGTGCAAATCCTTTTGAGGTTTTGGGCTTCCAAACGCCGATGCACTCTAACTCCCGTTAGCCCTCCGGCTAGACTCGAGGCTCACATGACCTCCCCTTACATGACCATAGTCATACCTCCTATCGGGGTTTCGGACTTTCCAAAGCCAAAACACAAGTGTCCTCAGGATTCACGATTCCCCGAACCTTGATTTTCGATGGATGACTCTTCTATCAGGACTTTCCCCGATTTCCTGGATTACTGCCACGCGTCCACAATGAATGGACGATCCCGATTCAATCTCGAGACTTTGTAACTTTTGATTCCCCGATGACAAAATCCTTTGTAAACTCAAAACCCTGGTAGCCTGTATACCGACGGGTCACTCGATCTCCACCATGTGCCTCAACTGTTGGACGACTCGAATCAAATCTCGGGACTTCGCCCGGTGCAAGATAAAAAACGCTCACCTATGTGAGTCCGAGTGTCCGGATCTTCGAAGTGGATGATCACGCGACGTGCATCCTTCCTCAGACGGATGGCTCAGGTCATTGCTAGGACTTTTACTATGAAAATTCCCAACCTCCTGACATCATGACTCTCGATATCGCGATTCCCGATTTCCAGAAATGGGAAATCTCACAACACGTGTCCTCCATTTTTCGGACGGTTTAGATCTATTTCGGAGCTTTTGCCCCTAGTTTCTAAGGTTTAACCTTCAGACACCTCCCGGTAGATCCAACGACTGTTGGGTTTTCTGGCTGAGATCTGACAGCTCAGATGGTTTCTAACTAACTCGGGATTTTGCATATCGCGATTTCCACTCTCCTGTGCCATTTCCAAAGGAATTTTAATCCTTACGCACATTTTTCCAGATCCAACAGTCACGAAGGCTCGCCTTCCCTCCTGAATAGATCCTAAGGTTCTAACACCATTGGTGTAGAGACCTATCTCCCCGTGGCCATAGACCACACCTGCTTGCGGTTTCATAGCAACGTTATACTTCCTGAGTTCTTAATAAAAACTCATCAAGTGTCTCCTTGATGCTTTGGAGCAAACCAGGGTCTGAAATTGGTCCTCCCGACTCAATTTCCCCTCGCATTCTCAGTCCAAATACCGCTCCACTGGCCCATGTAGGCTCAGTTTCGAAACCTTGGCTCTGATACCAATTTGTAGTATCACTTTTCACTACTGAGGCTTTCAAACCTCTCGCCAACCAATCTATACATGGACTTTTACATAAAACATACAGAATTGTATAATCACATGCGTAACAACAAAGAGATACATTTTAGTTCTCAGAATAAACATATAGTTACTATTATAATTAGACAATCCATAGCTTTCAATGGTAATTCATTTACACAGCGGAAAACATGATAATATATCCAGTACAGTCATGATAAAATGTGGTAAAAATATAATTAAACACTTATCTTGTGACAGTGGAGAAATCCACCAACAAAATGTAGGCCTTCCACGAACCTCCCAGCCGTAGATCGCACTGCTCCTCAACTCAACAGTGGGTCACCCCTGAGCTAGGACTGAGCTCCAACCCAAAGCAACGAATCCAGACTCAAGCTGAGGTTACAGGGAATTCAGTCACACACAATCACCAGGAAGAATGCTTCTCCCAGGAATCTCCCACCCTCACTGCCCACAGACCCTCATTCCCCACATGCCTGTTCCACCCCAAGAGAGTGCACCTTCTCTGTCACCTGAACAGTCCTTCGGCTACCAGTGTCCCTTACCTTGGGTTACAGGAACAGACCGGACCGGAAGTCTCCAGGTTGGGTGGCAGCTGCAGGGTTCCTTCCAAGAGCTCTCTCCTTCCTCTACGCACTCTCTCACCTGGAGGGAGTCGCTCACAGGCCAACAAGCCTCACGCAGTCCAGAACTGCGTACCATAACAAACACATGAAAAATGGACACAGGCTTCCCAAGAACCAGTTCAGCAGTCATAGGATGTTCTCATGGTCAAGATTTCAAAATAGGGCTCCACACACAAGCTCGCTCAGCTTTTCCTGGGAAAACAGAGACTCTTTCCCAACATTGACATGGAAATTTCATTCAGGGAATGAACACACTAGTTTTCTCTCAAATACAGACTCCATGGATCTAAACAAGGGTAAACACGCATTCCTCAACACCCAACATAGGCTTCCTCTCTGTAACAGACATACTCGAGGTCTCTTGCAGACTGGCTCATGCGGCTCTTGCTCAGGGCAGTCAGATCGAATGGAATTTCTAGAGATACCCCCCCATGACTGTTCCTTTCTGTTTTATTTGCATGCGTCAGGGTGGACATTTGTCACCCTAGGAACTGCATGCATTCCATCCGCATGCCTCCCTGTACACCCTTTCCTTTTTGCTAGTAACTTAGGATAAAATAATATGCACATGGATTTTTAGGAAATAATATTAAAATATTATTCCAGGCCTAAGCCCCTAGGCTCAACACTCAGCCCCTTTCCCACCTTTTAGCCCCTAGTTCCTTGCCCACTCTATGGATGCTCAGTCCCCCTTCACTCATTCATCGTGGTCGGTCTGCACCTGGCGGTGTTTATATTTTATTGATTATTCTGCATACATAAAAGTACAACAGCAGGCTCCTGGCCCTCAAACACTTAGGCTTCCTAGCCTAACAACCACATAAGCCTTCCAGCTTATACAAAACTTTGGCTCACCAGCCTATAGAGCACATTTACAATTCATTGCATATATCATGATCTGTAACGAGCCTCGGCCTTGGGGACACTACATTTAGTGATTAATGTTATTTGACAGTTTTCATTTTGTGGAATTTCTTTCCTTTTCCATGTTGTGGTTGGTATACATACATTTGGCATACGATTATCTTCCTTCATCTCTCTACAATCTCGTGCTTTGTGACCAATATTATTGCACTTGTAACATACAATATTTTTATCCATTAATGGGTCAAATGGATTATAAATTTTGTTGACAGGTCTATGAACATTTCCATATCTATTATTTTAACCATTCATGTAGCTTGCATAGTTATGCCTTTCATTGATTCTACAATTGATTTCCTTGTGTCCAAAATTTCCACAAGTATAACAATGTCCAAGAAAGAAATTTTGATACCTGGGAGTAAGTGATATTCTTTGTGGTGTGGTCCATCTGGGTTCATGATCTATTCTTCTGTAGTTTCCTTCATAATGATTTCTTTCATACCTGATGGGAGAGGATATTCTTGATGTCTCATTCCTTCTGAATTATAATCTTCTATCTTGTTGTTCAACTTGTTTTGGAGTGTTGGTTTCATCATTTTCATCTTACTTCTGTTTTTTTGTTGTTTTCAATCTGTCATTGTATCCTAGTCCTATCTTGTCATTTGGAGATCTTTGATTTCTAAGGATCTCATCTAATTTTTCATTGTTTTTTTTGAACTTCTTCAAATTTTCTGTTGTCAATAGTAGCTCCCCTTTTGTGTGATCCAATTCTTCTTTCAATTTCTCACAATCTTCTAATTGTTCCTTCAAGCTATCAATGGTCTTTTCAATCTTGTAATTCTCTTCTTCAAAACTACTCAATTAACCTTTTAGTATTATGTTTGTGTTTCTAAGATTGCTACTTTTAGTTTCAACATGCTTCAACTTTTCAAGATTCTCATCTTCTTCTTCACTCTCTGCATTGTCTTTGTATCCCCAAAAGAAATCAAGGTTGGTTTCTTCATCTTAATCTTTTTCAGAAATGATTTCTTCTTATTTATAATTCTTTTGATCATCATCCTGGGTTTCTTGGGTTATGAAGAGGACTTATCCTCCATCATTATCTTCTTCATCACTCTCATATGCGAATATGTCATCATCCTTGGAGTATAAGATCTTTTTATTTTTTATACCTTTATTTTTTATAGTAGTAGTTTTTAAAATATGTCCTATTATACCACAATTAAATCATCTGAGAGGAGACTTACCTTTGTATCTTCCGCTTCCCTTCTGGAACCTTCTTACAAAATTTTCTATTTCTTCATCAAGGTCGTTATCCTTGTATTTTGTCATTTTTATGGCTTTAAAGGCTGCTTCATTGTCTGGATGGTCACTTTCTGTACATGTTCTAATTTCATATGCTATAAGAGACACAGGTAATTCATCCATTATTATTTTGGTCAAGTCCCTAGTTTCTTCAATGGCAAAGACCTTAGCATCATACTTCAAGAGAAGTGATCTCAACACTTTTTGTACAACCAAGGATTCATCGAGCTCTTCACCTAATCCTCTCATAGAATTAACAACTTCATCAACTCTAAGAAAATATGTTGCAATATCTTCCTCTTCATTCATCTTCAAATTTTCAAATTCTGCTCTATGTCGTTGAAGCTCGACCTGCTTAACTTTTGGATCACCTTCGTAGATACTCTTGAGTTTGTCCCATACCTCTTTAGCAGTGTTTCAACCCATAAATTTGCTAGAAATTTTTGGTGCCAATGCTTCTAGAATAACATGTATGGATTTGGAATTACAACTCATAAGCTTCTTCTCATTTGGATTGGTTGGAGCATTATTTGGGATTACATAGCCATTTACAACAGAGTACCAAATGTCTACTCCCAAAGCTGTTAAGTAAGTTTTCACTCTATCACTCCAATATGCATAATTTATTCCATCAAATATTTGAATCCCATTTGAAATGTACTCATGGTCATCCATCTTTGCTCAGTATTCTCCTTCCAGTGGTTAAAATATTTTGAAGGCAACATGCTTTGATACCAATTGTTGATACTGAGAGGGGGGTGAATCAGTATCAAGTACAATTTAAAACCTTTTTCAAATTATACTTAATCCATTCAATTATATGCGATGAGAAATGAAAAACAGTATAAGAGTTACACCAATACACCACAATACACCATGCACAATATATGAGAAATAATCAATAGTTATTGTTCAAAGGAAGTAATGACTTCCAAAGGTAGCTACAAATTCCAAATGTAAAGGGAGGGATAAACCTCCAAGAGGAAGATACAATCCTCTAATATCAAGAGATGGTTTCACTCTCCATCCTTTCCCCTTCCTTCCACCCAAGAATATATGAGAGATAACAAAACTTTACATTAAATCATCACCATCAACCAACCATCACATAGAACCTGATAATGCTTCCTAAGACTTCTTCAATTTTTGTAATTCTTCAATTCTTGGAATAATCTGATCCTATAGATAATATTACTCAATGTGTTCTATGAAACCTCTCCATGTTTCACTCCTTGAATCCTCCCCAAAAATAAGTTATAGAGAGAATGGTAGACCTTGTTCAATTCTGGTTTATTCAGGAGACCAAACTTGTACAAAATGCCCCATGCTCAATATTTAACATCCAATTCTGAAACTCCAACAAATGAAAATAAAGTCCATACTCTATCCAATGCAATATTTCCCACTTCATTTGGATTCTCTATGAATAATTTATGACTATTTTACCTGGAACACCTGTTTATTGACTAGCTTGAAGACTGGTAAAAAACCCTATATTCCACATAGTGTATCTCCATAATTATAGTGAATCAAGAGCTGAAACTTTTGCCACAGATACCTTGATATGTCTTCTCAATACCATAGCAATTTAACCATCTGAATCATTCTATAAAAAAAATATAGTGAAAATGGTAAGATGACCTGAAAATAACATACCTTAGAACACATCACCAAAAGACTTCATCCTCCCTTGAAATCTGGCTTTATTTACTTATGATTTCCTCTGAAATTCAAATTGTGTATAAAATGAATGTATAATGATATTTATTTACACCATTTATGTCACTTCCTTTTAAAATTAGGGCCGACCTAACACTTTCTTATTTTGTAATTATGTTCTTTAATTATCTTCAGGGCCTACATGTACTTGCTTCTTCAATTCACTTTGTCATCTTCAAAAAATCATTTATCCTCAATCATGAGGATCCATGTGACGTGCCACATACCACTAGAAACAACATGATGTATAATATCCATACATGGGTGTTTTATTTTCATGTGCATTTTCCTTCAAGTCCAAATACCTTCATCAATCTTTCGGTCCAAAACCAATGACTAGGGTTAACATCAATGACAACAACCAATCTTCCAAAAACATCCTTCTCCACCTATCTAATATGTCCCTAAGAAAAATTCCTTTTTTGTTGTATCTCTATGATATGATCATAGAAATTTCTTCCTCCTTCACCGTATCCTTTCTTTTGAAATATTTAGTTATGACCTAACCCTAATCTCCAAAGTGATTGAGGGTTGATATTAAATCTCACCTCACTTGCGATAAATGGATAAGATTTAATTCAATAATTTCAATAACTTTATCATTTCATTAAATAAATATCAACTAATTAGTAAAACCACTTTACTTTAATAATTCCTATAATTAAAGTAAACTACTAAGGTAGAATCATTTGGATAAATTCCACACATATAGATACTTAGACTTGTGTGAAAGTATGTTTACGATGCTACAAAAATAAACACTCCCTCTTACCAACGAAGGTACTTCTAGAAAAGACACCTAGAACCATATTTCCCTCCAATCTTGGCTGATACAGGAGCATCATAAGCAACCAGTGGAGCACGCGCAAAGGAAAAGATAGTTGGAACCACACTAGCACACATTTTGAAAATGTTTTAAATTTTAATAGAGAAGCATTAATGTAATCACTGGGAGAGCATATCTACATTTATGTTTTTGGAGATTGTAAATAGATCTTGAGCATTGCTCTCATCTGTCGAATGTGAAGGCATTTATTTGTATTAAATGTAAAGTAGGTAGCTTTTACTTTTGATTAGATATCTTAGAGTTGCAGGAGGGAAAACTCATAAAAGACACCCTCGCATGTATCATTGTATCATTCCCAATTGTATCAATTGAGTAAGCTGTAGAGCTGTAGAGAGAAAGAACATAGAGAAGAATCCATGTATAGGAACATTTGAGTTAATATATGAATGCTTTGGCTCAATTTTATGGTGTTATTATGCTTACTGTTTACATCTGTTGAAGGGTATGTTTACAGTGTTTTGTTTCTCTGTTATGCATTTATTTCAATGTTTTGTGTGTATGAATGCTCTTGATTTCATGTTGAATGTATGAAATCTGTGAGGAGAGAAGAATGAGTTTCAATTGTTTCTCTTCCTAATAAATTCTGCAAAGAGGGTAGTGAACATCCGCAAGGTGTGCGTTGACAAAGTTTTGAGTTTTATCTCATAAAGCTCAGGAGAGATACCATTGTTTTCATACTAGCAGAAGTGCAGGTGAAGCACAAAGTCATGCAAGGTGTGTGCAGGCTAGGTGAGATCTTGGATTTTACCAAACCAAGAGGAATATTGAAGGACTATTTTCACAAAGAGTGAACAGAGTCGAAGGATCAAATAACCTAAGGTTATTTGAGAATGTTGCAAGGAGTGCATGCAGGAGCTCGTTGAATCCTTGAGTTTGCAAGAGAAATCTCAGGAGGGGAAGAACCTTGAAGAGTTCAATGGAAGGCATGTGTTGAATAAACCCAACAGACAGGAAACTCAAAAAGGTTGATGCTGGAGTGTTTGAGCAAAGGAGTCTTCCAAAAGTCTGATTGGACAGTGGAATCGCTTCGTGGAGAAGTGTCGATTCGTTGTGGAACGTTGGATCTCATAGCCCATTGGAGAGATTAGAGCCGAGTGTTTCTCATCACTCATAATCTTAGGAGGAATACAGGCCATTATATTAGGATCAACAGGAGTCGTTGAACTCATCCTTGAATTTCTCTATTTAGGAATTCGGGAAGTGGAAGGAAGCTATGACTCGGAGTCGAGAGTTGCGAATTCTCGATTCGTGAAGTCCTGAAAGAACTAGGACCATCAGATCATAGGAGAGCCTAGAGTCGTTGATCTATGGCAAGGGATGGTCATGGTTTCGAAATTTGGTGAAAGGAGTTGTTTCATCGTAAAATGCCTATACACAAAATCCCAGGTGCCGAAACGATTTGGCCCCAGCTCATAGTCAGAGGTCACATCNTAAAGGTTGTTGTCATATAAGAGATCACGTGGGAGTGAGTTGGTGCTTAGTGTTTCTTAGCGTGGGCGCAACTCCAAAGAAGGACCTGTGGATACGAACTTTGCGAGTGTGAGTGATTTCCTATGGGGTAATAAAAGAGTCAATCGGAATCTCGGGGAGATAAAGAATGATCCTAAGACCAAGAGGTCACGCAGAACCTACTGAGGTAGGGGGTGCTGCATCAGAGTGGTATCAGAGCCTAGCCTACATTTTTATTTTTGTTTTCTGCACAGAACAGATTGAAACAATGCCACCAAGAAGGAGAGAAAGACCAATACCCAATCCAACTATGGAAAGGGAAATGAGAGAACTCCATGCTCGATTAGATTCTATGGAGACAACAAAGAGATAGACAGTTGATGTTGGAGATGTCAGTGAAGCCGAAAGAGAAAATGAGGCTGGAGCTGAAGAAGAATTCATAGCCAAAGACACTACAGAAGAACGTCTATTCGGGTTGTTGCAAGAATCAGAGCCAGAGAAAAAATGGACATTCCGATGTATGAAGGAAACTTAGACGTTGAAGAGATGCTAGATTGGCGTAGAGCTCTCGATAAATACTTTGACTATGAGGATGTCAAGGAAGATAAGAAAGTTAAACATACCGTCACCAGACTTAAAGGGCATGCAACACTGTGGTGGGATGAACTGCAGGCTGACGGGCATTGCGAAGGTAAGAAAAATATCGAAAGTTGGGATAGGATGGTTGCAAAAATGAAAGCCAATTTTATACCCAGAGACTACCAGATCAATCTATTTCAAAGAATGCAGAACTTGAGACAGAAGATGATGATAATGAAGGAATACACTGAGGAATTTTACAGGCTCAACATTAGAGTTGGTCATTGTGAAGTGATGATGAAAAGGTTTCCAGATACATGAATGGTATGTTATATGACATCCAGGAGGAAATGAGCATGATGACAATCAAGAATGTTGAAGATGCTTATGAGATGGCTCTGAAGGCTGAAGATAAATTATCCCAAAATCAAGGTCAAAGAGGTCGAGTTCAAAGTCAGAGAAGAGGAAAAGAAATTTCCCAGGACATAATTCAGAAGCCGAAGGAAGAAGAAAATAAATCTCATACTCACCCTGAAAGAGGAGGAAGTTCACAGGGAGGACAATATGTCGATAGAAACACTTTTTCGTGAGCAAGAGGAAGAGGAAGATGCAGAGAAGGAAGATAAAATATTTTGTTTGTGGAAAGATCCGACATAAATCTTTCTAATGTATCGATAGAAAAAGAGATGGAGGCGAAGATCACTTTTCAGAAGCGCAGAAGAGAATAGTTGAAGAAGAAGGCGGAAGATCCTTAATGATACGAAAAATTCTGTTGAAGCCAGAGAAGGAGATAGAAAATCTAGTCCAAAGGAATGGTTTGTTCAGAACTGCTTGCAATACCAAGGACAAGGTATGCAATGTAATAGTGGACAGTGGAAGCACAAATAATCTAGTATCCACAGAAATGGTGGAGAAGATGGAATTGGAGACAGTTGCACATCCAAGCCCATACAAGGTTTCATGGTTGCAAAAAGGACATCAGGTAACTATCACTAAACAATGCTTAGTTGAATTTAATATAGGTGGATATAATGATGAGATCCTATGTGATGTTGTTCCCATGGATGTATGTCACCTTTTGTTGGGGAGACCGTGGAAATATGACACAAATGTTGTTCATGATGGGAGAAAGAACACATACACCTTGGAGAAGAATGGTAGGATGCATATGTTGTTGTCAATTAAGGACAAGTAGGTGAAAATAGAGGTGATAAATATTATACTTCTCATGAGTGGGAAGGAGCTTCTTGATGAAGTCAATAAAGAATAAGAAATTCAATTTGTTGTGGTGAGAAAATCGAGAGTCATCTTAACCAGTATCAGGATAGATGATCTACCTGGGGAAATTTAGGAAATGATAGAGGAATTTACTGATATAGTGGTGGATGAATTACCTTGTTCATTGCTTCCCATCAAGAGCATAAGTCATCACATTGATCTTATACCTGGAGCGAGTTTACCAAACAAAGCAATGTACAAATTGATGCCATGGGAAAATGAAGAAGTCAAAAGACAAGTCCAGGATTTGATGGACAAAGGGTTAGTCAGAGAAAGCTTGAGTCCATGCATTGTGCCTACATTGTTAATCCAAAATAAAGATGGTGGTTTGAGAATGTGTACAGACTAGAGGGATATAAACAAAATCACCATTAGGTACATATTTCCTTTACCTAGGATGGATGACTTGATGGATTGCCTGAGTGGAGCAGAGTTTTTTTCAAAGATTGATTTGAAAAGCAGATATCATCAAATTAGAATGAGGGAAGGTGATGAATGGAAGAAAACATTCAAAATGAATGAAGGACTGCATGAATGGCGTGTCATGTTGTTTGGGTTGACAAATGCACCCAATAATTTTATGGGTCTAATGAACGAAGTCTTGAAATATTTCATAGGAAATTTTGTAATCGTATATCTTGATGATATACTGATCTTCAGTAAGACTGAAGAAGAACATCTGAAGCATTTAGATGCAGTGATGAGGAGATTACATCAAGAGAAATTATTGATCAATCTGAAGAAATCATCTTTCATGAAGACGTAACTCATTTATTTGGGGTTCGTAATCTCTGCGAATGAGTTGAAAATGGATCCTGAAAAGGTAAGAGTGTTCAAAGATTGACCATCACCGAAGAATATTTTTTAAGTCAGAAGCTTCCATGGACTTGTCAATTTTTACAGGAAGTTCATCAGAAATTTCAGTGGAATATGCGCACCGATGATGGACACAGTCAAGAAAAGACATAAATCTATTCATTGGATAGAGGAAGTAGAGAAAAGTTTCAAGTTGCTTAAGGAGAAGATAACTGGACAACCAGTTTTCGTTCTACCAGATTTTAGTAAGACATTTCAAGTGAGATGTGACGCAAGTGGAATTGAGATTGGAGCAATCTTAAGTCAAGACAACAGGTTGATGGCATACTTCAGTGAGAAAATAAATGATGCAAAGATGAAATATTAAACGTATGATAAAGAGTTCTATGCAGTCATACAGGCGTTGAAGAAATAGAGACATTACTTGGTTCCGAAAGAGTTTTTCTTGTATAGCGATAAACATGCCTTACAATTCATAAATTGACAGGAGAAATTGAACCAGAAGCATGCAAAATGGGTTGAATACATGCATAATTTTACTTTTGTTATAAAACATATTTCTGGAACTGCTAACAAAGTTGTTGATGCTTTGAGTAGGAAAATTTTGATTCTGCAGGAGATCAGAGTAAAGACCTTAGGTTTTCATAACCTCAAGCACAATGTACAACGATGATGAAGATTTCAATGAAGCTTATGAAGCGTGTGAGAATCCAGTTCTCAGAGACATAAGCCAATGGACTGAATATATGATTCAAAATGGACTGTTATTCAAGGGAAATCAGTTATGTATTCCGAAGAGTTCTATGAGAGAGAACCTTCTGAAAGAAAAACATAGTGGAGCATTGGTTGGACATTTCATCCATGAAAAGACTTTTGTGCAACTAAATGGCTAATATTATTCGCCAGGGATGAGAAAAAATGCCAAGAGATTCGTGAATAGGTGTAGAATTTGCCATCTTGTGAAGGGAAAGAGATAGAATACAGGGTTGTATCATCCATTTCCAGTACCAGACAGGCCATGTGATGCGGTAAATATGGATTTTTTGTTAGTACTGCCAAGGACGCAAAGGGGGTGTGACTCAATATTTGTGGTAGTCCATAGATTTTCCAAAATGGCACATTTCATTCCATTTCAGAAAACCAGTGATGCAACTCACATTGCAAATCCATTTTTCAAAGAAGTTGTTAGACTTCACGGCTTACCCAAGAGTATTGTATCGGACATGGATACCAAATTTGTTGGTCATTTTTGGAGGACCCTATAGAAGAATCTGGGGACTAATTTATCTTTTAATTCAGCATATCATCCTCAGACGGATGGAAAAACTGAGGTAGTAAATCGAAGTTTGGGAGATTTGTTAAGGAGTTTTGTGGCTGAACATCACAGTTAGTGGGATCAGATTCTGCCACAAGTGAAATTTGCATATAATGATTCACCAAAAAGGAGTACAAGACAAAGACCATTTCAAATCATGTATGGAATGCAGCCGAGAGGAGTATCCTAGTTGAGAGACTTAGAGAAGAGTGAGTTCAGAAGTGCTATTGCAAAGTATTTTGCAGCGGGAATGCAAGAAATCCACAATAAGATTAATGAACGATTGCAAAATTCCAACCAGGAATATAAGCGCAGAGAAGATCAACACTGAAGAGGACTTCAGTTTGAAGTAGGTGATTTGGTTTTAGTGCATCTCAGAAAATAAAGGTTCCCAAGAGGAACATACAATAAACTAAAGATGAAGAAAATTGGATTGTGTAAGATCATAAGAAAATTTCAAGCAAACGCTTATGAGATTGAATTACCAGATGGGGTAGCAATATCACCCATGTTAAACATAGCAGTCTTGTATCCTTACAGGGATGATGAAAGAGGAGTAGAAGAGAATCAAAAGGAATTTCTGTTGGTGCAATTATTTGCATAATATATTACCAAACATAAATTATCAACCAGGATTTGTAATCAGTAGAGTTGATGCACTATATGTGTCGATAATAGATAGGTTCCTATGTCTGATGAGTATAGCATAAAGAAGAAAAAATCAATAACAAAATACTCTATTTCACACCTTTCAAATAACACTCCACACATACAATTCAAAATTCAGAAAGAAAAACTGATCAACAAATATTTAATTCAGAATTCTTGTTCAGGGGATGGATCTGCTCATTATAGGCTCATGAAAGATAGAGATGGGCTATGACTTTATGCCCTATAGCAACTAATTTCAACAATAAACTGTAATCAACTTTTTGCACATAGTAAAAAGGTAATCACTCATAACTTAATCAATTTTGGAAGAAAATTTGTCCCTACACAAGCAACATTACACAAGACACTCCATTCTTGGTGCATGTAGGTGCTTATTTCTGCACTTACTTCATACAACAAAAATATTAAAGCTTCTAAAATTAGAAAATGATAATTGCCTATCTAACAATCATGAACATCTACCCACACACACATAAACAAATACAAGGAGACTTACCTTGGTTGGAGTAGTGGGCCCTTTCCATACCAACCAGGTATCTCTAGGAGATTACAGAACACACACTTTAATAATATCTAGGAATTTCAAAGGCTGGAATTCATATTCCTTCAATTGACAGGTATACAGTAATTCAAAACTCAGTTTCTCAGCATAACAATATATTCAAACTCTCCGAAGAACCAATATTACATCACAGAAATTTATTCCTCTTATTACTCCTTCCTTCATATTTATACAAGAAAATTCAATGGGGATAGATCAGAACAAATCCCCCAACTCAGAATTCATTCAAACTGTTTATGCACAAAATCTGGGTTTTTCACCAAATATTACAAATTCGAGTTAAGGATCCTTTGATATCTGTCTATATGTTATGAATCATGAGAATCTATTTATGGGTTGTGTATCTAGATATTCTTTCTAAAAACCCATTAGATGGTTTCATAATCTATTCTTCCATATGCACGAAAATCAAGGCGCAATATGACAACTTAGAAATATTTAATGATTTTAGGTTGAATCATTCCCCGTGAGATGGAGGTCGACACGTGCAATATTTGGAAATTCTGGCCCACGATTCGGCATGAAAACACATGTCTGCACAAAACCCATGTCCCTAAATTTGGAGATTCATCGTCATCGGCTCGGAAATGGAGGAGAAAATCTAGTGCCAGAATGTTGGTACCGAAATCCTATGGGTAGTTGTTTAGTACCGAAATACACACAGGCTGGTACCAGAATAGGTTGGTACTGGATTGCATGATGAGTTGTAGTACCGGAATACCGAGATACTAGAATAAGCTTCTCATGAGTCAAACTATTAGGATTATACAAGATAGAACACTTTAATCAAATTAATTCAAGAAAGTTAAACAAAACATGCTCTAAATCATCAATTACCTCTTGTGAACATGAACTACGTCATGAGGTATGTGTTTGGGAGTAAACAGTCAAGTATGGGCTTATAACATAGGCAAAAAGGCTTGGATAAAAGGTAATATAGGGCATTATACATGTCAAAATAGAGACTCAACATTCCCCCATGCTTAAGTCATTGCATGTCCTCATGCAACAATGATCTTCAAAATTTCAAAATTGATGATACTCCTCACTCGATCAAGCATTCCTTGAAGTTCCACCTTTATTCAACTCCTTAAGTTCCTGTTATAGGTATAAACTTCCTGGCCTGTGCTTCACATTCTTACCCATGGAAAAGTAGTTATGATAGAAAAGGGGAGTCATGAGTAATAGATTAGATCTGCTAGTGATTTGACGTTAAGTCTTATCCAATCTATTTTTGATCATAGTTAAGAGAATGGCAAGGATATGAATGTAATATGATTATAGGATAGTGGCCAAGTGTTTTCAAAATGTATTTGACTAATAGGCTCCCCCTGGCTAGATTACCTTTAAAACAAAAGTGTTATAAGCATAGTTTAGATATCATTTGAAGAGAGGAACACATAAAGGAATACATCCCAAAATGATTAACTCGTTTTTTATCCAAGTTTTTAGAAATGAAGCTCTTCTTGCTTAGGTAAGGTGAATTACACATATTGAGGGTCCCACTTCTCATGCAAACATATTTATTTTAAAGATAGAACTCTAAAGTGAATATTTGAAGGTTCTTAAGAACATTATCTAAGAGATATAAAGGTCATCTCCTAGCCTTGATTTGATAGTGATTGCTTCAAAATGAGACCCAAGGGTTTTTGTTTAGTTTTAGGTGTGCCACTTTATGTTTTTCAACTCCCTTTACCCGGCATAGCCCCACTGCCAGCAGGCCTGTTCAGTACCCCAACGGGTTTACCTTAGTACCATACAAGCATGGCCCCGCTGCCAGTAGGCTTGTTCAGTACCCCGACGAGTTTACTTGTACTTCCTAATACTTCCCTTTTATTATATTACTCAAAAGCTTTAGAATGATGTATACTATTCATTGACAGTTTTTAGAGTATAAGGAAGGCAGGTGGTACGAGAGTGTTTTAGAGTTATTAGGCAAGTAATTAATTGATTTCAATTATCCCAAGGGTGACATTATCCATATTCAACTTAAATCTCAGCTATTCAGTGTATAATGGAACATCTTGGATAATGAGTAAGAGGTCCCTCTAGTTAATCCTATTAGGGTTCTCATGAAAGTTCATTGAGGTTTTGCAAGGGTGGTCCACCACATGAGATTTTCATCAATACCTCCCAAGAGAAACTTATAAATAAAACCTTGGATAAGAACTTGTTGAATCAACTAGGTTAGTATTATACATAATGGTGTCACCACTTTTCAATGGATATTTCAATTAACAATCACTTTTTCAAAATGATGAGGTAATAAAACAAGTGCACCCATTATCATATCAAGCTAAATGTGGAAATATCTTCTTAAAGGATAGCAAGGATGATTCATTTAGGGTTGAGTGTATAAATTTAGGAGGATTTTATAGAAGTTTGTGGTAGGGGGTGTGTCATGATTTGAGAGTAACCATATGTTTAATGCATAATCAGTCTAATTTCTTTAATAAAATGAAAAAATGTTGAATCTGTATATCCTAGTACTAAAATCAAGAAGCAACTTGAAAATATGATTAGAGCTACCAGTCACCTTATTACCAGTACCAGATCACCTGGTAGTGGTGCTTCTGAAACTTTTGTAGGTTGCATCTTGTAGAAGTAGATGGTGTTTTCTGGTGTTCTGGAAGAGGACCTGTGATCTGATTCAACTGAAAAATCATGTAGATGGAAAAAATACCAACACTAGACGTAGGAAATCTAGGTTTACATCAGAATAATGTAAAAGAATTTGGTGATTGGACTCCAAGATCTGTGAGAAGAGGGTATTATGTAATTGGATGACCATATGTTAAGATTTAGAACCCTCCTCTTTTGGATCCAGGCTGATCACTGGTCTTGTTGGCACTTCCTTTTTATTACAAAAATAATAATCCTAACTACTACTGTCTCAACAATCACTCCCCCATGCTTGAGGTTTTGCATGGCCTCATGCAAACAATGTGAGATGCTAAAAAACAACTGCTCAAAGGGTTGCCAACATCTGCTAAAAACAAACCAATAGCACTAATTAAAACTAGATTCTTATTCATACTTACAAACATAAAATTTAGGGAAAATGTCAAAAGTTGAATTATTAGCTATGAACAAAATAGATTGGAATTAGCATTCAGTTTCAACTTCTATTAAAAATATCACGGAATTGATCATCCTTGTGAAATAGTGGTCTTAAAATAGATAGGTAACGATAAGCAAAAATGCATCATTTTTAACAACTTAAGGAAAAAGAAGAAATTTGAAGAAATAGGTCATGAAGAACTCCCTTAAATGTTATCTTCCATTGACAAGGATGCCTTCTCTTCTTTTGAAACCCTTCCAGTATTTTGTCTGGATTTGGAGGATGAAAAGATTCCTTTCTCATAATATTCCAAACAAAATTATCATAACTTTTATAAAGAAATCTACTATAGGAATGAAAGATCTTAAACCGACTTCTTATTAACTTTTGACATTCCCATTTATGAAAAGTGAAGCCATG
>JASDQU010187982.1:6999-20430 GCA_032191745.1 Picea mariana
CACCAATGATTGTTTTGAGCAACATTCATTGGTGTTGTGTCAGGTGCTTTTGTGGAATTCACACCACTTCCCAGTGTCATTATTTGTCTTTCCTTTACCCTTCTTGTCCCATGTCTTGGAATGGTTGTCTAGAGGCTGTTGGTTAGGGTTGTCTTTACCATGCTTTGGTTGTTCCAGATTTGCAGACCCGGATTCCCATTTGTTATGGTGCCTAAATTTTTGCTCAATTTTGACAACATATCGATAGGAAACTCCCAATGATGAGATCTTTAGGAAATTCATTTCAGTTTGGATGTACCTATGCAGAGACCCATGGTATTTCAGAACCATATTCCGCTCAAAGTATTTGATACCCAACTTGGTGCGCAAGGTATGGAAAGTATTTGTGAACTCCAACAATTTTTGGCTCTTCTCTTGCCGCAGTGTGGTCCATCTCATGTATTGGTCTTCATAGTTATCAATAGGATAGTATTGTTCTTTCACTGCATCCACAAAAAATACCAAGTGGAATCAACCCCATATATTCCATATTCCTCCGTGGAACTTTTCTCCCAGTAAGTTTCCCACAAATGTTTGACATGGGGGAGAGCCTTGAGGAGTACGAAGGTGATATTTTCCTTGTCGAAATTTTTTTGAACAGAGAAATAACCTTCTAATAGATTTAACCATTTTTGTAGGGCATCCGCATCTATCTAACCTTCAAATATGGGAATATCAAAATTAACTTGTACCTTGAAGGGAGAGGTTCCTCCAAAATGGCCACTTGATGAGATGCGCATGTTTCTATCAGAAGGCGTTGAAGGATGTGTGCAAAATTCTCCATCATTTCATCCCTCTGTCGCATGAGAGCTTTCTCAAGCAACAGGTTAATAGAATCTTTTGCTCCGTTGTTTTTCTTTTCTTCCACCATCAAGGGTTTCTTGGGCATGCGAGAGTGATTGTCCTCAAGAGAGACAAGCTCGAGACCCAACTGGCTATACTTGAACCTCGTCGAGTACTTGCACTAAAAAACGATCAATAGCATCCCACTCTGATACAATTGATCCATATTATTTTCAGAATGAAATGAAGCAGAGAAATTACAATGAAATACTCATGAAAATTGCCAGAAATAAAGAAATACAACAATACTTGATTTCTATTAATGAAAGAATTGTAAAGAGACTGTAAAAATACAGAGTGCAAGACTTGCTAGAATGGTGATAGCTTTATCTCTAAGAAGAGATGTGACGACTACGCTCATTCACAAGAAGATGATTACAATGAGGCTCTAAAGGTCCTTTTTGATAAACATGAATGCCAAAACCCTAGACATCCAAAAACCTAACCCTAGGAGATGAAATGCCAAAAGTCATGTGGGCCTAGTTTGGATAAGTTAGTACATTAACTTCCCAGGGTAGTAACTTTTGCATACGATCTCCATTTTAGGCGTGTGATAGTCTATTGGAAAGGTCTTTTTGAGAACTACACATTATTTCTTCAAACTCTGACTCTGTCTACAGTTTCACCGTGGCACGCAAAAAAAAAACTGTTTAGGGCCTCGAAACAACCCTGGAAGTATAGAAAGATGTGCTGACATGAAAACATACAAAATAAGCCAGTTGGATTAGGTGGGATGCCACCAGTATCCACCTGGAAGATGTGTATGGTTTCAGACAACCTCGAAAGTGTAGAACCCACAATTACAAAGAAGTACAAAAGAACGTGTTGAACTAAAACCGACAAGAGGAGCCAGTTGGAATAGGTGGGTGGCCACCAATATCCACCTGCATCACTTGATCACGTCTCTGTTGCTTAGACTCGATGCAATTTAGGGAGTGAATTCATTTGTGTGTGGTTGATTACATCATTAAGATCGTAATGATGTCATAGACTTGGAGGAGGTTTTGAAAGTGCTTTGTAGAAGACAAAAAAAAATTGACAGCAATATCCTACATTGTCCTTGCTTTGAGGAAAAAACATTTTTTAAAAGATGACGACAATGATATGTACATAAACAATAAAAATAATATTAACAACCAATAATAGAAAGATAGATAATAATTTAATTTACAAACTATTACTAAAGACATGCCCTTTCATGTGAAACGACACTAGTAGACCTATTTATTAGGTTCTGATTGTAATTGTAAAGGCACCTCATATCAATTATTAAATAATATTATTATATTCTCAAGTCACTGAGCATGCGAAACAATTTTTATGCTTTATGAACATATTAAAATGACTCAAAATGTCAATATAAGTTATTGCAATGCACTGGACATTCGATCTTTGTAGGAAATAAAGACAAAGGACACATGCAACAAAGATAGAGGTTAGTATGACCATGAATTGCTATTGTTGTTCAATGTGAACTCAAAATATCAGGGAACACTCCTCCATATCGCATTGCATTGTTTTTCATATGACAAATTTGAACAATGCACTATGGCAAAGGGATTGCATAGTCAAATGTATCCTTTAAATGTCGATATATCGACTTCTAGTCATTCATTTGGTTGCATAAATGTCAATATCCAGACACTAGCAAACATTGATATATCATTGTCTTCTCTAGCATCCAATTCCAAAATCTAGTCCTTAGCAGCCTTTAAGACATTGGTTAAACAACACTATAGACATCATTAAAACAATGTTTCCAGAAGATATTAATATCACAAACCCATTAGCATATTGACATACAAAAATGTGGACAGATCGACAATATTTACTAACTATGTTAATATATCAACGTTTAAAAAACCACGTCAATGTTTAAGTAAGTAAACAAATGAAGATCCTCTAAAAAGGTCAGTTTCAACATATAGATGTTGAAACAACATCATATTGATGTTATTTTTTGACCCCAAATATAGTAGAAACATATATGACATCTACCTTCCACTTGAGTTACTTTTTTCCAACCCTATTTCATGGTGTTCACTAAATTTAGAGTGATTTGAGTAAATGGACAAATTCAACCTTTCCAATGTGTCCATTTTTTCTAACTAGGCAAAGTTTTCCCCAAATCCTCTCATCTTTTTTATATTCTAGTGCTCTGCCTCCTCTTAAAATGAACTCAAACTCTAAAAACAAAATTTTATAATCAAAATTCTCAATAATCAATTATCACTATAACTTCCAACAAATTTAGTACCAAACGGACAAAATAATTTCTGCCAAAATAAATTGAGTTCGTCACTTAGGATACATTTTTTTTTCAAAAACTATTTTTTTTTTATAATACTCCATGCTACCATACTAATGTGTGTTGATACAAAATTTTAAAAATGTAAATGATGTTTTAAAATTTGGATGGCTTTCATATATTGTCAAAGGGCATTGTCTAACTCTTTTATGTTTTGTTTTTTTTCACAAGAATCGAGCGACTTAAATCTGCACGAAATCACAATTTTATGTTGTTTAAATCGCATTTTTGAATGCAGAAATGGATTCAGCCTGCTGACATAACCCCAAGGCACCTGAAGTATACAGAAATAACCACTCAAATATGTAGATCCAACAATCACTTGCCGAATTTCGAGTAAATATCGCCTAAAAATATCCCTGAAAAAAACCAAAATGTAGAACGGTTGGCCTACGACTTCTCAAAGTAAGCGGAGTGTGACCATACATGTTGTGTGGCCTTCTGATTTATCGTTTGGTTTTTGAAGACTAGAATTGGTTTCTGGAACGACGTTGGCTAACTGTTTTACAAAATGGTTCTTTTGGTCGGAATCCGACGATATAAATTTACACGAATCACTATTTTTTGTTGTTCAAAATCCATTTAAATGTAGAAATAGATTCAACATGCTGAAAAACTCCAAGGAAACTCGGAATTTACAGAAATAATCACTCAAATCTACGAATCCAACAATTTCTTGTCGAATTTCAGATAAATATCCCCCAAAAAAATCATCATTTCCTAGAATCTTTAACCTAGGACATTTCTAGAACTGCCCATCCACACATGGGCGCTTTCTAGAATCTTTAGCCTAGGGCATTTCTGGAACTGCCCATCCACACATGGGCGTTAATGTAGATTTTCGAAACCCATATGTATGGCTAACATTAAAACTTCTTACCAGGCTAGCAAAACGGATTATAGGAAGAGGGAAAGTGGGTGTGGAGCCCACTACAAACGTTTACAATACAAGAGCACTGCTCAACCCTCCCCCCTTTAAAAAATAACAAAACTCCATACATATACTCAAAATTTCTCAAACAACAGCAGAGGCGTGCTCAAGCTTCTCGTCCATACACAACATCCTCTCGGTCAGACTATGCATGAAGTCTTATATGTGCACGCAAGCTCAGACTACCAGAGCTGATAGTCTACCTTCACGGCCAAACGGCTCTGACCCTCCATTCATGGGAGAGATGATGCTTCAACTACCTCCTCGACTTTAATTAACTACTTCATCAGGATCAAAACGAGACCTAGCTGACTTAGCAGCTGGAGAACATGGCAACCTCTTTTCTATAGCTACCATCGGTGTTTCATCCCTTCACCTTTCAGGAGTCTCCACTCCACTCGATTCCAAATATCCCGATGCTCGAACTCGCGAAATTTCCTCCCTCAGATTGACGGTCGGATCTACTATGCATCTAATGACCATGATCGCCTCCTCGAAAACCCCCAATTGCCAACCAATCAACATGAACCTACTACTCTTTGTCACCTCGCTTCCATACGACCTCGGGTTGTGACCCTGGGCCCACTCCTCGAGCACTTCATGATTTCGTGTTTCGGGAGTTTACATTGCACAAAAATTGTGTATTGCCCCGAACGAAACTCCAATTTGAGAAATCATGAGTTGGGGCTTAGCAAGTGCTAGCTCCCCTCCGATATGACCCAGGGCTCTGTCCCTGAATGTTTTCGGGACTTCTCTTCTCAAGGAATCGGGGCGCTGCTTCCTGTCAAACCTCCGATTTAGGAAATCATGAATTCAGGATTTCGCATTTCATGAACTTGCATCGTGATCCATGTTGAAACCTTCAACTCGCGAAATCACAATGTCGCTTATCTATTGCCACATACCCCTCTGGTTTGGATGGCCTAGATATTCTCCTCCACAATATTTCCCACCATCGATCTGATCTGCCCGATTCTTGAATTTCGAGCCTGAAGTGGGTTGCTCTGAAAGGTGCGCTTTGAAATCGAAACTGATACCCACGCAAGAAAAGGATGGGGTCTCCTTGTGGCCCTTAGAAAACTTTATGTGATAACATTTGGCTCCATAGAGGATGGCATGCTCCCTATGAGATTCCAAGAACAAGCAGTTCCAGTCACCTTATGCATTGGGTTATGGAATCAAGCTCAAAACATTTCGCCAAAGGCATACATGTACACAATTCTACTTATAAAAGGGAAAAAAAACACACATGCTCCAGAAAGAGCTTATTTATGTACAAAACCTAAACTAATTGACTTTTACAATGGGCTAGGTGAAGGAAAACTTCCACCACAGCCATTCAAACTGCTTGACCACTGAATCCTTCGATTCACCACAAATGATCCATAAGAAACAAGGAAAGTGTGATAGCTGGCTAATTTCATTTTTATGATCACTCATGTTACCTTCAAATGATGATAAAAATATCAAGTCTGCATGCTCCAAATAATTTGAAAAGTGTAACTTTATGTACTCATTAACAGGATCATGAAATTGAAGGCAACACATGATTAGCTTATGAAAGGTTACCTTCACTTTTTCAAAGCTGCTGACAGCTTGCTTGATGTTCCCTACAGGCACACTTGATTGAAATACAGCCACAGGCATTCGTGGGTCCAAAATCCACTTACTGTGAACTGTAGGTACAAGTGGAAGAAGGTTGGACGTAGGTGGTTGTCGATCCACTAATGACTGTGGATTTACTTCGGGCTATGTATAAATGACCTCTTCATATGCCTCAACTAAGGGCTGGTCCTGGTCAAATTTTATGTCTTCTGTGACAAGGCCAACCTCGGCATCATCCTTACTATCTTCATAGTGATCAAATACAATATAATCTTTCTTCTCATCATCACTAGGATATTCATCAAAAAGGGGTTGTCTTTCATATCTATGATCAGCCTTTAAATCAATAATTTTATTAGGAAAATAACTGTTAAAAATATATGTTTCGGGAACAGTAGTAACTGTTGCTCCTAGTTGTTCATACCCATGATTTTCATCAAGACAGGGTTGCTCATGGATACCTGCATCGAAGACAAAATTATCCACAGTCTTTTCTTCATAGGGACAGCAGGTAAAAATTTCCTTCCGCTCAGAGTTGAGATGATACTGACTTTGAATCCTGCCACAAGCTCGGAGGTTCTCCTCCATTTCCCCAACATCCATGAATAACTGAGATACAAATGTTGATTTCCTTTGTCTCAGGTAAAGGACAAGATTTGAATGCTGAGCCATGACATAGTACACCATGACAACAGTCTTTGTGGGTCTGATCTCTATAGGCATATTATGATACACATGGTAAAACCTCTTATTGAAGACAGCCAAGGATTCCTCTTCCCCTCTCCTCAAGGAATTAAAATAATCCTAGTACTGATCAAGGGACTTGTTCTCACCCCACCACTTCAAAAAAGCATTGCATAATTCAACCCAGGAACCAATGGAGTCAACTCCCAGACATTTAAACCACACAAAAGGATCTTCAAACAACGAATTTGAGAACAATCTCATGGAAACATCATCATGAGAAATATCAAATTGACCAACAAAGTTCTCAAAGGACTCCACATGCCTCTCAGTTGTAACATGATCTTCCCCAGAAAAATGAGGAAGATATTTAAAGAAATCAGGGGGATAAGGATGAAGATGATATGGAAGCTTTAAAGATTTAAACAATCTGTCTCTGATTTTAGTTTGAAAACTAGTGAGCTGAATATGAGGCTTATCGCACCGATGGCAAGGTATAATAGTAACAACAAGATGAGATGATATTTGAGGAGGCTGTGGATTAGCTTCAACCTCCTCAAGGATGCAAGGGTGATCGAATCCAGGAGGGATCTCAGTATGAAGTTCATCTTTATGAATAGGATGAGCTGAGGATATAGGATCAACATCTACAACACAGGCATAAAGTATGACTTCTTCCTCAAAGGATGGATATATAAAGGAAGGTTGGTGATCAACCGAATAAAAAAAGAAAACTATGATCATTTTTATATGTGAAGGGAAAAACAAATATGAGTTGATAAAGAATAACAAAAGTTCATGAAGAAAGCTCATAAGATGATACCTAGTCATTCCCTTCATCTTTCTGTCAGTAGGATCCTCCCTCGTGGAGTCTCTGATTGTGGAGTCACCAGGTAGATGATTACAATCAATTTTATGTATCCCTCTCTTGTCTACCATCAAGAGTTGGATCTATGTTGTTCTTCCTAGGGAGCTCTTCAGTATGCTCAAATCCATCCCCGACAATGACGCCATTTATGTTAGCACTAGAAGTCACCTCCTGACTGCAGGGGAGGTAAGCCCAGTACCCACCAGTTTATACAGAAAATGTAAATGAATTTTAAGGGGGTCAAATGGATAGGGCTCGAGATAATAACGTTCCAACTTAGAAAATCTGGGATGTCATGTACAAGAAATTGATGTCTTGTATCAACTTCAGACAGTAAGTTAGAGTAAAGGTGAATAGGAGGAAGACTTTGGTGAGAAAGTGTAGAGGTCTGATATCGACATCAGGTCTTCCAATAGCCTAAGGAGGAAAAAACTCAAACACAAGATCCTCTTGAATTCAAATTTTCAAGGAAACTGGAAGACATTATAACAACACTATAATCAAACATTCATCATAATATAGTTACAACAATCCATGTGAATTAGTCAATCATGATCTCTCTCGGTATCAGAGGAAAATAAGATGGAAGAAGAAAGTTGGCTTAGATTAATCAAGAAGTCTCAAAAAACAAATACATAACCAGAGAATCAATGTCCTTCATCAAAATTTTACAATACGGGAGCACTGCTCAACCCTCCCCCCTTTACAAAATAATAGAACTCCATACATATACTCAAAATTTTGTAAAAAGCAACAGAGGCATGCTTGAGCTTATCGTTCATACACAACGTCCTCTTGGTCAAACTGTGCATGTAGTATTCTCTGCGCACACAAGCTCAAACTGCCAGAGCTGGCAATTTGCCTTCACGGTCAGATGGCTCTAACCCTACATTCATGGGGGAGATGATGCTTCAACTACCTCCCCAACTTTCATTAACTGCTTCATCGGGATCAGAACGAGACCGAGCTGACTTGGCACCTGGAGAACATGGCAACCTCTTTTATGTGGCTACCATCGNATTTGGAACCAAGTGGAGTGGAGACTCCACTTGGTTCCAAATATCCGGATCCTCAAACTCGCGAAATGGCCTCCCTCAGATTGACGATCGGATCTTCTATGCATCCGACAGCCACGATCGCCTCCTAGAAAACCCCCAATATCCAACCGATCAACAGGAACCTACTCCTCTTTGTGGCCTCGCTTCCATATGACCTCGGGCCGTGACCCTGGGCCCACTCCTCGAGCGCTTCGCGATTTTGCGTTTCAGGAGTTCATGTTGCGCGAAACTTCTGCATTTCCCCCAACGAAACTTCAATTTGTGAAATCGTGAGTTGGGGATTAGCAAGCGCTATATCCCCTCCGATGTGACCTGGGGATCTGTCCCTGAATGTTTTTGAGAGTTCTCTTCTCAGGGAATTGAGGTGCTGCTTCATGTCAAACCTTCGATTCGTGAAATCAAGAATTTAGGATTTCACGTTTCGTGAACTTGCGCCATGCTCCATGTTGAAACCTCTGACTTGTGAAATCGCGATGTCGCTTATCTGTTGCCACGTGCCCCTCTGGTTTGGATGGCCCAGACCTTCTGCTCCGCAATATTTCCCACCATCGATCTTATCTACCTGATGCTTTCATTTCAAGCCCAAAGTGGATCGCTCTGAAAGGTACTCTTTGAAATCAAAACTGATACCCACTCAAGAAAAGGATGTGGTCACCCTATGCCCCTTAGACAACTTTATGTGATAACAAGTATGAGTCACCTAGATTCACTGGGAAAGAAAAAAGATTTACCCCCTTTTTACAAGGATCCAAGGAATCGTAGATTAATCCTTGAGAGATTAATCATTCAAACAGATAACCATTCACATCGAAAACACAGAGATGATCATTCACAAAGAAAATGCAGAGATAACCATTCGCCTAGAAAATGCAGAGATAACCATTCGCCTAGAAAATGCAGAGATAATCATTCACACAGAAAATGCAGAGATAATAATTCACCCAGAAAACGTAGAGATAATCATGCAAAGATGAATCATTTAAGAACGTAGAGAGACCTGTGCAAATCATGGAGCAAAATGCATAGATATTAATGCTATTCGTTGGGAGAAATAAAAAAAATTCAGAGAGAAATAACTCTGAGACTTGAAGGGTGGTTTTTCTATGCCTAGCAGTGAATTTGCTGGGCTATCCACCGCAATCTTTGCAGATTAAGGTAAACAACAAACACATAGGATAAGGAGGGAAAACTCTCAGGAGAGAATTCCTCACGGGGGAGCGAAAGGATCTGACAGTTATTATACATGCACAGGAAAGCGGGGCATTTGAATCTCAGTCTTAAACACCGGAGTGAAGACAGTCGATTCGTCTCTTGGCCGACTGCTCCATCACAGACTAATAACTTAAAGAATTACGGAACAGAGGATAAAAACACAAATACACATCCAGGTCTTCTCCATTGAGAAGTAACTAATGAAATAAAGCGCAATAAAGGAATAAATAAAACGTAGGCAAGAGATACAAGAGAATAGGAAAGGTTGATTCTGGGGCTCATTCTTAGCCACATGCAAAAAGACAGTAACTCATAAATAAAGGATATTGTGGATAACAAGGGTTCTTGCTGAACGAATCAAGCGACAAGGGGATTGCAATTACCATAGAAATACATGCAAGGAAATCTCATGGCAATGGAGTCATCATCTGAGTACAGTAAAATAAACAACTGTAAATTAAGATTCATTGCAAGTAACAACCTTAACAGGCATACCTTAACCAAATGTGAATGCTCTGAAGTCGTTGTCCCACGCGTGCTCCATTTAGCTCCCGCTTTCCAACCGATGTGACCTCACCAGTACCTCCCATCCAATGCTAGGGGTACTCTTCTTTCCCCTGAGCCCACTGAGTCGCAAAGGGGACACAAACACAATACTAGAGAATTATAGCACCCAACTCGCATCACAAGGTCGAGCTACCACTCGTTACCCGAGCTGGGTATCCCAACTTCCACAAGAGAAAGTTTAGTCAAGATAAAATTTCAGCAGCATAACGTTACGCAAGACAAATGACGATCCATACTCCTGCTTCGCCATCTCTTTTATAGAGTTTCCTAGTAATTAGTTTCCCAAAATTCTCATTAGATTCATTTTTCATTAATTTAATTAGGAAAAATCTCCCCCATACACCTATCGCCTGATCCCTAGTTGCACCAAAAATCGGTTTTATTAATTAAGTATTCATGTTTCCCTCACCCACCTAAAAGCGTTCCTAAGAACGCTCCTTAGTGTCCCAATATTCCCTTACAATTCTTAAATGGCTTATGCCTTACTTAATTCCTAGTTGAGTTCATAAATAGAAAGTCCCAAGGGATAGATTCATTACTAAGTTAGACATTCAACTTTTTCTTTAAGTCTCCCCTTTTCTTTAAGTTTCCCTTTTTCCTTAAGTTTCCTTTTTCTTTTAAGTTTCCCCCTTTTTCCTTTTTAACTAAAAATCAATTTAACAAGTGTAGATAAAAACAACCATTTTACCCTTTTAATAAATTTAATCCTCCATTATAATTTTTACTTTAATAATTAAGTTTGAATTTCTTACCCCCCTTCTTGTTACATGTTTATTTATTTATTTAATCACATGTTCTACTTAGACCTAGGCTTTACTTTCACTAGGCTAGGCGACATTTTTTTTTTAAGGGAAAAAATTGGTTTTAAACTTTACTTATCACATCATTCATCTTAAGGCTAACTAGGTCCTAAGGAGGCATAGTTTTCTAGGCACTAGGTTTATTCACTTACCAGTTAAAATCGGGACGTGCCCTTCAGGATGCACTATGTGCTCCAAGGGTGCCACTTGCCTCTTTCTGTTTTATTTTCACGACGTGCCCTTCAAGACGCACTACGTGCTCCAAGGGTGCCACTCACTTCTTTCTGTTTTCTTTGTGCGACGTGCCCTTCAAGACGCACTACATGCTCCAAGGGTGCCACTCGCCTCTTGACTTAATTTGGTAGACGTCAAACCTCTGGAGTCAATACTCCGCTAGGTGATCTTGTGGGAGACTAAGGGCCTCTAAGGAATAGGGCCCTTGCCTTATTGCGCGCCCCTTAGAATCATTGTGAGCGACTCTCAAAGTCTTTCCTCACGGCATCGTGGGTCTTCTCGAACTAGGTAATCGATAACCTACAGTTCGAGCCACGACGGGAGTGCTAGTAGGTTGTGGCAAGGCTTCTTCCACACCTCTCCCTCAATGTCTCTGGTTGTCATGCGTGACCCCTCTACTCCAAATGTGAGTCTGGTCAGAAAGTTATCATCAGCCTGCATCCATCAAGGAATCATGTCAAAAATAATAATCAATCATCGTAATATCTAATCAGATGTACACATGTCATATCAACAACATTCAAACCCAACAGTCCACTCCCTGACTCGATTCGGAGTCCAAGGGGTTTCATCGATGCCTCTACATCCTCAATGTCCAAATTCCTGCACATTGAGGAAAACCCAGTCAATAACACCTATCTATGTAAATGCAACAAAATAACATATCATCAAATCCATAATATCTCATAATAATAGTAAAAAAAACCAATAGTATAATAACCCAGATCACTTGCACACAAGTGTCCTCAAAGAATAAGTTTGCTCAATGGGCGCAAGAGTGGGATGTTACACTTCACACATTCCTACCTTTCTGAGTCCCATATAGTTTGCCCCATTTTTCAGTTCATCTTTTTCCTTATGAATAAAACCATCCAACTTCCTTTCGATGACTACATTATCCCGCTTTATTTCTTCTAAAAATTGTTTCTACTGAGATCTTTTCATTGATATTCCTACCAATCATTTTGTATGAACTCACATTGACTGATGTGGGATTCCTTAAGGTCCACCTTTCAACAAGTCTTTCCCCATCGACCTCAGCACCTTATCTGGGATAGAGACTAGAGTACTTATGAGTACCTTGAGGCTTTCATGCCTTAATGGAAAGTTCTCTCGCTAACAATCATGGGAATACATCAATGTCCCTTGATTGTTAGATCTTGCAAGTGGCTCAACACCAACTCATTCATTCTCACTTCCTAAGATGTACTTAGGTACCTTGGCACTAATTGACATCAATGGTGAGTTTTCCTCGCATTGGTTAATGACATTCATCAATGGTCGGTAATCCAATGAATTCTTTTCATGCTCGACATCGACACATTCATTCGCATGACTAGAATTGTACCATTGGGTTTAGTAGTGGGTGAAGACTATAGACTTTTTCATGACTCCATCATCAGCTGCAACAACATTCCATTATCCATAAGAGAGTATCAAAGTTCCACTTTCATATTCATACAACCAAGAAGCAATTCACATTCCTTCATGTCATAGTCCATGATCCAGCAACAACGGTCACATTCTTCATGATTCAACAACATCTAAATTCTTATTGCATAGCTCATCGATTGTTCAGGTAGGTGAAGGTATGTTGTTTTCTAATATTTAATCACATAATTCCTTGAAAGCTAGAAATGAATGAATTTGTAAAATCACCTCACCATTTTACCATTGCCTCTCTCATTTTTGCAAACATAAAACATCTTCAGTTGGGGGGGGCACAAGGAGTATATTCATTCCCATTTGATTCCATTCTTACACATGCCATCATATCATTCACTATTGAACAACATGTTTCTCCCAAACTGCACTTGGTTGCACTTTGATTCCAGATATGATCTCTTCTGGCATGATTCATAACATGAAGAAAAGGAGTTCATAACATTTTTGTTGGGGGTAAATATTGTTGTTTAATAAGTGCCCAATCATTAAATTGTCAACCTGAGGAGTTCGTAAACTTACGAAGCACATGCATAGTATATGTAGGATTGAAGCTAATTTAACCTAATCTAATGTTTAAGCTACAACTGGAATTGAATTGTTAATCTAATGCGAGAAGCTGAAACACACGACTTGGAATTGAATGGTTGAAACACAAGACTGAAATGAATTGTTGAAACATATGACTGAAATGAAATTGCGTAAATTAAATTAACTTGGAAATGGAAAATTGCATCAAAGGAAAACAACATGTGAAGAGAAACAAGACAACACGTGTGAGATCACATTAACAATAAAGCAATCTCAATTACATCACAATGATCAAATGAAAAAATAAT
>JASDQU010187983.1:2560-20455 GCA_032191745.1 Picea mariana
TTTTTTAATTTAATGTAAATACCCGAGTAATTACATTCTAAACCTATTTAAAATGTAAATTATAAACAAAAGTTTTTTGCATACATCTATTTATTTTTAATAATAACATTAACATCTAATCATATATGATATAATTAATTTCTTAAATAAACTTAATTTTTTTTGTTTTATACATAACTTTCAATATAAAATATATGAACGCGTGAAATGGATGTTGTGCCCACACCAAAGGGATAGTCTTCACGCGGTTGATGGTAATGAGAAATGTGTAAGTGTAATGAAAAAGACTTTTTGAGTGGATGCGCAACCCAAATTCTTTTTTGGTTGAAGGTAATGTAATGGATAAGTGGAGAACGTGGTGATGACAAAAGGATTCAGGTTAACACCTATACAAAATCATATATTATTAAAATTAATATATTCTATTGAAGGCGGTAACTAAGAGAGTAGCTGGACAAGCAGTCCAAAATATATTTTATTAATGGCAATGTAATGTGCAAGTGGAGAACATATTGATTGAAAAATATTGAAATCAACGGACGCGCAACCCAAAATGCTATTTATGAAACGTAATGTATGAATAGAGAACATGCAATTATTCGAACGCATGTTCTCCGACTCGGGACCAGGGGGCCGGGGCCGGAAGATAGTGATGTTTGAAAATAATAAAGAAAAAAAATTAGAAAACGTTTTGAAGAAAAATATTGAAATAAACCGACGAGCAACCCATAATCCTATTTTATGAAACTTAACGTGCAATTATTCGGATGCATGTTCTCCAAGACTATAGGCCATGGGAGAGTGAGGTTTGAAAAACATATTAAAAAAAATAGATAATTTGTTGATTAAAAGAATTGAAGTGGACACATGTTTTTAATTATTAGGCCCATTTATATATAAAAGTGGTGATAGGAACTTTCCAAAACATATTTTATTAGAGTCAAGAGAAAAACAAACCAAAACTCTATTTTATGAAACTTAACTTATAAGTATAGCAGATGATTGATAAAAATATTAAAGTCAATGTAATATTAATGCAAGTGGAGAACTTATTGATTGAAAAATATTAATTCAAATGGAAGAGCCCAAAATCCTTTTTTTTTCAATAAGAAAAATAACTTATATTAGTGAATATAATAGATCTTTTACAAAATCATTACATCTAGAACACCACTATAAAGTCTTTCTTTCCAAAACTAAAAGTACATAAGATCTTTCCAAAACTAAAACATAAGTTTTGAGCTCATTACATAATATTTTAATAAGTTGCCACCTAAATTATGTAAATTATAGTCTATGTTTTACATATCAATTAAAAATTTAAGATTGCATCCTTGCATCAATGATCTATTACACAATAACCCACAACCAATTTTTCAACCTTGCACCATTGATCTATTGATTGATGGCTAATCTTTCAAAATTGATTGGTTGTCCTTTTGTATCCATTGCAAAATATATTCCATCCTCATCTAGTTGCAAAGCTTCCTTTGATAGTTGATCAGCTTCCTTGTTGTAAACTCTGTAAATATGTTGAGCTTTGAGTTGTTGAAAACTCCCGCTCAACATTCTAATTTTTGTCATCCAAGGCTGCAAAGAGATCACCTGTAAATTATTATCATTAGTAAACCAATCAATAATAATATTTCAATCGCCTACCATTTGTAACCTTGTTACATTTTTATAACTTGCAAAATATAAAATGCACCACAAGGCTAGGAGTTCACCCCTAGTATTGCTTTCTCTACCACAATTCATTTTTATTCTGAAATTGCGCAATACTGGACATTTTAAAAAAGCTCTTGCCCCACACTTTGTACCCTTATCTTGTGAGGTTCCATCAGAAAACCCCACTGCCAAATCCTAGTCAAGGATGTGAGGCCTTTCAATCCTTCTAAACTTGGAGAACTATGCAACTTTTAATTCTCCCAAGTCCTATAAAATACAACTGCATACCCTGACCAGATTAGGAGGAAAGTCTTCAAATGTAACCAAATTCATGTGTTTCCAAACCTCCCAACAAATAAAGCAAGGGATTTCTTTCCAATTTTCCTTCTTCCTTATCCAATTTTGTAAGCAGACAACAATCTGTCCTCCTTCCCAAGTACTGAATAATTTTAATTCCTTTAAAATTGAATTCCAAATATCTTTGGTGAAACTGCACTCCACAAAAAGATGATACATTGTCTCCTCACTAATCCCAGACAAGACACATCTACTCGACCCATTAAAACCTCTTTTGATCAAATTTTCCCAAGTGAGAATTCTCTATTCAAGCATTAACCAGATAAACAATTGGACTTTTAGGGGTAGTTGTCATTTCCATAGTTCAGTATACCAATACATTGGTTCTTCTTCCATCTCCTCCAACAATTGAACTTTGTAGGCTTGATTGGCATTTACCTGTCCCCTTTTTGTATCCTAGGACCACAGTAAGATGTCTTTTTCATTATTTAGTTCAAAACCTGAACCAACTAATCCCTTAATAAAGTTAGTCCATTCCTCTTTTTGTTCTCCTTCCAGCCCTAGAGTCTCAGCCTTTTTCTAGCTTGTATGATTTGAATCCTCCAGATCACTAGACCCAGCTTGTGCAAGAAATTCAATCCCTTGTGCCTTCAAAGTCAATATAAGATTTATTGACAGTTTATAATAAGTATGTGACCCAACCATAGGATCAGTTCCAATTCTAATATCCCTCCCATTTCCAGGTTTCCAAACCAACCAATCTGTTATAATAGATACAGATGAGGTTAGTTCTCTCCAAAAATTTGAGGTACCAACCCAATTTTTCCTACCTTGTCTGAACCACTCATCCACAATTTTCTTCTTAAGATATTTTTTAATTATCACCTCATGCCATATGTTGTAACAAATATTGGAAATTTCTAAACTCAGTGTCTTTCTCCAAATTTTATGTTAACTATGCCACTTAGTTTCAAAACCTTGTTGCCTACCGTAAGCTTGTGCAACCATTAAGACCTTGCGCCATTCAGTGCAACCCTACCGCTGCAGTAAAACCTCTAAAATCTATCACCATTTCCGTCGAGTTTCCCTACCACAAAATCTTATGTCACAATTGGCCAAAATCTCAAATCTTTAAAACTTTCCCAAGGTCTCTCATTTTGTCCTACTCCGCAATTCCTTCATTGTGAAGAGTGTCAAGTTATACAATCAAACTATAATTTTGTTCTTTCCATATATTATTTTAAAATTATTTTATATAATTTTAAAATCAATATTTTATTTCATTTTAAAGTTTGAAAAAGTATAGTTTAAGCCAAGCCCTTTGCATTGATTCCATTATCCTTCACATAAAGCTACATGCCAAGTCACACGACAACTCACACAAGATCCAAAGATAGGTTTTCAAGTGGAGATCAATGAAACACACCAACTGTCCGAGCATTAAGTCGCATGGAGGAAGGACTCACACAGAGACTCGAAAGAGGTATGCTACATGCCCGAAATCGCAAGAATGGTATTACATGTAAAGTCAGGCTCTATTTTGGGGATTTGGTCGACGTGGGGTTTTAAATAACCACTTCTCCATTTCCCCGAAACTCGAAAGCCCGAAATCGGGGTTCCATCTTACACACAAACGCATATGGATTAAGGTTCTGTCTTATGCGTAAAACGCCGATGGGTAGATTTCTAGACCTAGTTCTATTTTTGAGATTTTAACCGGAAGAAGAATGAGCCTCTCCTCTTTTCCCCCGAAAACCCGAAAATTGAGACTCCAGTTCATATACATGAGTCTTTAGCTCTTGGGCGCATCAGGGATGGGCATTTCTTTGGTTTTTTGATGAATTTCATGGTCCTCGAGGTTCTATGCGAATTTGGGCTTTGTCTTTGCTTTTTTCTTCAAAACTTAGCCCGGAGGACAAGTTTTTTCTCCCGCTCTATTGCTCCACAATACCTGCACACAACATGTCAGCAACACCATGCAACACACAAGTCCAAGAACCCAACGTCCCAAATGCCCATTCAAGTCATGAAGAGGGAGCCTGCGGTGGCTTTCATTTCTATAAAATCAACACCTGGCATGCAGCATTGGATTGATTAATCGCTCATATAGTAAATATGAGGACATGGGGACACAGTGAATGTTTTTCTTCAAGCCAACATGACCCTACAAACAAAACCAATCGAAATATTGAGGGAATCAAGATCCTTTTCATGCTTCCAATCTTTAGTCGAATCTCTTTCAGATCGGATTCCAGGCACAACTCGACTCAACTTGGTATCCACCCATCAGCTGTAAAAGAGTGTGACTATGCTTACATTACTAAGAATTGCATTGATGGCCAACTAGAAATTCCAGATCCGAGATTTGTCAACAGAGCTTCAACTGAAGATTTGATTTCATTTATTTTGATAAATATTTTATGAATGGGATTCAATGTGGTTAACACACATGTCACTATGTTTTGAAAAGTCACCTCCTAAAGATAGATACCAACATTCATCAGCGATCCAATCTAGATTTAAAGTTAAAAGATGAAAGGCACGATATCAACATTCAAAGTGCCCATTGCATACACTGTTTTCAGGATTTCCCAGAGCATATTCAGGCAACATTTAAGCATTGATAGAGGTATTTCAAGGAGCAGACCAGCAGTCAAGGGATTTGTTCCAGATTTTCAGGAGAGCATATTTCCCATTCGATCATTTGTGTTGCAGAGGTTATAAAATTGTGATCTGGCTTCGAGTAAATTTATTTCTTTTACAACAGACATTTTCGTTACAATGACCTCCAAATGGTTTATAAAGCGATGAGACTCTACATTAAAGTTCAATCATACATAGGGACCATCCATACGCCACTTGTCAAAGTTATTAGTATCAGTTTAAAGAAGATGGCAGAGCATCTGACAGTTGCATAATTCCAAGAAGGCAAACTGTTTCCATATTCCTCGAAACAAATAGAGATTTCTTTTAGATTATTTCTTTTAAAGAGTGAGTAATGTAACGATTTTATAGTTGATATTGTGTCGGTGATTTAAAGGATGGTTGGGAAGAGCACCAGGAGGGGCAGGGGTTTGACCTCTTTTGAAAATGGGGCTTCTACTGTAGATAGAGTTATTTTTGAAGGCCTTAATGGAGTAATGCAGGAGAGATGTGTTCACTTGATATGTGAGATTCATCACGGTTGATTCCTTCAGTATGTTCTCTGTTTTGTTACATTCATATTGTCTATCTCTTCCTTTATCGATTGAGTTAAAATTTGTTTGGAATTCATTTTGCATGCTCCTTACACACAGTTGATATGTGTTATGTTTCAATGATGGCTAGTCAGAATTCACTCAAGATTAGTGCTCTGCCCCTAATTATTAACCTTCAGTCTTTTTCCTCTAAAGTTGTAGTGAAAATTCATCCTTGTTAGATGCTTTCACTGTGATGGTCTTTTCCTTTTATTTTTTCTACTACCATATCAGGATTATCGATGGCTGAAAGATAGACTTACTTTGCCTCATTTCCCTCAAGTAACACAATCACTGCTATTATCCCTTTTCTTTGGTTTTCACTTGACTCCATTGCCCAATAGGCCTCTTTCAAATCTGTGCAACCACCAACCTTATCAAAATATCTTGTCTTATAAGAAATTTGGTCTTCTTACTGTGATTACTGAATATTCTTTGAGTAAAGAGCCTTTGGCTGTTGAGAGATCCCTCTCTGAGTGTATTAGGTCAGAAACACACTCTAAACCAATTTTCAGATTAACTCGGGGATTGGCTTGTAGCAACCCGAGTCAAGTTCTGAGTGATAACTTATTTTTTCATTGAAAATGTGCTAAGGCTTGGCTCTATTATAGCCTAGAACCAACTCTTGCGAAAACATTTTCTGGCACCATTGCCGGGGACGGAGGAACGAAGTGATCTTCCTTGGGATACGACAAAAAGTTCAGATCTATCTCTTGATGGTGAACAATGGATAGGCATTCAATTGGTTGTGATCATTCACCTGGGGACTCCTTGGTTCATAGACTCTACATGATTTCACTGGTGACTCCACTAGTCTCAAATGTTGAATTCGTTCACTGCTCGAATTGTTGCAAGGTTTTCTTCTGTGGACTTTACAAATGTTTATGGTTTTCAAAAAACTATTCCAGACATCAAAATTTGGGAAGATTTCCTTCCTAAATTTGGACGATATGTGGACGACAATCCTGCTCAACACTTGTTTGAATTCCACAAGCTCATGGATGAATTAAATGTACATCATGAAGTTGTTTATATTTTCATTGGAAAGAGATGCTAGGATCTAGTATAAATCTTTACCCCATTCCAGTATTCCTTCATTGAAAGATTTTCACACACTTTTTCATCAACATTGTAAGAGGATATATCCAGCTGAAATCCTTTTTGAAGATTGTTGTAATATAGAATTCATAAGACAAAAATATGATGCAAATCCTCTTGAAGAGGAGGAAGAAATATCAGAAATTTCTCAAGTTGATGAAGATGATCAGTATGAGGAAGAGTTGGCTCATAAAGAAGCTGGATCTTGTGAACATACTCAAGAAGAAGATATTCAGCATCATGGTCAACTTGCAGAAGAGAAAGGAAATAATTGTTGTTTTATCTAGAAAATACAGAGACCACCTCTTCCTTTAATAGAAGAAGAGATAGATATGCTCTTGAACAATTATGTTGCAGCCCCTACTTACACAGATCTGCAGCATCCACATAGTCCTGAATATGTGAATGAAACTTCTCCTATTATTAATGCAAATCTGATTTTAAATGATGACAACCATGAAACTATACAGTAAGTCAGTGAACCTATTTATGATGATGATTCCCTGCCAGGAGATCATCTTGTAGACTTTGTTTTGTTTCATGAAAAAGATGTGGCTGTCATGTTTAACCATCCTGAAGAATGTTTGGTGTTTGAGAATGATTTAGATTTTGATGTGGAGGGGTATAAATCTGAGATGGGCATCATGCTAGAGAAAGGAGCAGAGCTACCCACGGTTGATACCCCAAGGATCTTTCTGACTGATGACACTCCTGAGTTATCTGCTGAACCTAAATATGATGAGTACACTGATGATTATAATATTGTTTCTCTAGAACAATTTGCTACAGGTTTTTCATGGAGGAATGACAGTTTTCAGACAGATGCCATATCAGATGAAGGATGTTTGGATATCCTCTTTGAGGATGATCCCGAGAAAAATAAATTGGAGCACACAGTAGTCTTTGATGAAGTTTGTTATTTAAAACCTCAGGACCATGCATTTTTTCATGATCCTTTTGTTGACCTTTTAGATTCATTTTATGGAGGAGTATGCTATGTCATGGATATTTTGTCATAGGAATCGAGGAAAAGTTTGAACATTCATGATCAACAGTATGCCAGATGGGAGTTGTCAGTTTCCTTCTTTAGCCTTCTCAAAGAAAGCGTGAGTAGATTTCAAATAAGTAGACAGTTATTGGATTGGATTCACTGGCATTTTTGTATCATTTGATTCAGTGGGAATTTTTCAGTAATTAGAGTAGTTGATGTATATAAATAAGCTTGAATTTGAGCATTAGAGTACAGCATGGTTTTCAGTATGTTTCCAATTCACTTTGGAATCCAGTATGGTTTTGTTTAAAGCATTACGACTCCATAACCCAATGAATGCATAAGAGGTTTTTGTTTCGGAAAGGCACAAGTGAAGTGATAGGGTTCAGAGTTCGATAAGGATGATTTCAGGTCGCCCAATGGATGAAGGCACATGGTCTACTATTCTTGTCCCTTTACAGGAAAGCATCATCCCTAGATGGAGCATATGTTGTAACAGATATTGGAAATTTCCAAACTCAGTGTCTTTCTCCAAATTTTATGTTAACTATGCCACTTAGTTCAGAACCTTGCTGCCTATCGTAAGCTTGTGTAACCATTAAGACCTTGCGCCATTCGGCGCAACCCTACCACTGCAGTAAAACCTCTAAAATCTATCACCATTTCTGTCGAGTTTCCCTACCTCAAAATCTTGCGTCACAATTGGCCAAAATCTCAAAGCTTTAAAACTTTCCCAAGGTTTCTCGTTTTGTCCTACTCCGCAATTCCTTCATTGTGAAGAGTGTCAAGTTATACAATCAAACTATAAGTTTTGTTCTTTCCATGTATTATTTTAAAATTATTTTATATAATTTTAAAATCAATATTTTATTTCATTTTAAAGTTTGAAAAATTATAGTTTAAGCCAAGCCCTTTGCATTGATTCCACTATACTTCACGTAAAGCTACATGCCAAGTCACAAGACAACTCACACAAGATCCAAAGATAGGTTTTCACATGGAGATCAATGAAATGCACCAACTGTCCGAGTGTTAAGTCACATGGAGGAAGGACTCACGCAGAGACTTGAAAGAGGTATGCTACATGCCCGAAATCGCAAGAATGGTAGTACATGTAAAGTCGGGATCTATTTCAGGGATTTGGACGACGTGGGGTTTTAAATAACCACTTCTCTGTTTCCCCGAAACCTGAAAGCCTAAAATCGGGGTTCCATCTTACACACAAATGCAGATGGATTAAGGTTTCGTCTTATGCGTAAAACGCCGATGGGTAGAGTTCCAACCCTAGTTCCGTTTTCGGGATTTTGATCGACAGAAGAATGAGCCTCTCCTCTTTTCCCCCGAAAACAAAAAAATCGATACTCCAGTTCATATACATGAGTCTTTAGCTTTTGGGCGCATCAGGGATGGGCATTTCTTTGGTTTTTTTGATGAATTTCATGGTCCTCGAAGTTCTATGCGAATTTGGGCTTTGTCTTTGCTTTTTTCTTCAAAACTTAGCTCGGAGGACAAGTTTTCACTCCCGCTCTACTACTCCACAATACCTGCACACAACATGTTAGCAACACCACACAACACAAAAGTCCAACAACCCAACGTCCCAAACACCCATTCAAGTCACGAAGAGGGAGCCTGTGGTTGCTTTCATTTCTATAAAATCAACACCTAGCACACAACATTGGATTGATTGATTGCTCATATAGTAAATATGAGGACAAGAGGACACATTGAATGTTGTTCTTCAAGACAACATGACCCTACAAACAAAACCAATTGAAATATTGAGGGAATCAAGATCCTTTTCATGCTTCCAATCTTTAGCCAAATCTCTTTCAGATCGAATTCTAGGCACAGCTCGACTCAACTTGGTATCCACCCGTTAGCTGTAGAAGAGTGTGACTATGCTTACATTACTAAGAATTGCATTGATGGCCAACTAGAAATTCCAGATCTGGGATTTGTCAACAGATCTTCAACTGAAGATTTGATTTCATTTATTTTGATAAATCTTTTATGATTGGGATTCGATGTGGCTAACACACATGTCACTATGTTTTGAAAAATCACCTCCTAAATATAGAGACTATCATTCATCGGTGATACAATCCAGATTTAAAGTTAAAAGATGAAAGGCACGATATCAACATTCAAAGTGCCCATTGCATCCACCATTTTCGGGATTGCCCAGAGCATATTCAGGCAGCATTTAAGCATTGACAGAGGCATTTCAAGGAGCAAACCAACAACCAAGGGATTTGTTCCAGATTTCCAAGAGAGTAGATTGCCCATTCGATCATTTGTGTTGCAGAGGTTATGAAATTGCAATCTGGCTTCAAGTAAATTTATTGTTTTTACAATAGACATTTCCGTTACAATGACCTCCAAACAGTTTGTAAAGCGATGAGACTCTGTATTAAAGTTCAATCATACATAGGGACCATCCATATGCCACTTGTCAAAGTTATTAGTATTAGTTTAAAGAAGATGACAGAGCATCTGACAGTTGCATAATTCCAGGAAGGCAAACCGTTTCCATATTCCTCGAAACAAATAGAGATTTCTTTTAGATTATTTCTTTTAAAGACTGAGTAATGTAACGATTTTGTAGTTGATATTGTGTTGGTGAATTAAAGGATGGTTGGGAAGAGCACCAGGAGGGGCAGGGGTTCGACCTCTTTTGAAAATGGGGCTTCTACTGTAGACAGAGTTATTTTTTGAAGACCTTAATGGAGTAATGCAAGAGAGATGTGTTCACTTGATATGTGAGATTCATCACGGTTGATTCCTTCAATATGTTCTCTACTTTGTTACATTCATATTGTTTATCTCTTCCTTTGTCGACTGAGTTAAAATTTGTTTGGAATTGATTTTGCATGCTCCTTACACACAGTTGATATGTGTTATGTTTCAATGATGGCTAGTCAGAATTCACTCAAGATTAGTGCTCTGCACCTAGTTATTAACCTTTAGTATTTTTCCTCTAAAGTTGTAGTGAAAATTCATCCTTGTTAGATGCTTTCACTATGATGGTCTTTTCCTTTTATTTTTTCTGCTACCATATCAGGATTATCGATAGCTGAAACATAGACTTACTTTTCCTCATTTCCCTCAAGTAACACAATCACTGCTATTATCCCTTTTCTTTGGTTTTCACTTGACTCCATCGCCCAATAGGCCTCTTTCAAATCTTTGCAACCACCAATCTTATCTAAATATATTGTCTTATAAGAAATCTGGCCTTCTTACTGTGATTACTGAATATTCTTTGAGTAAAGAGACTTTGTCTGTTGAGAGAGCCCTCTCTGAGTGTATTAGGTCAGAAACACACTCTAAATCAAGTTTTAGATTAACTCGGGGATTGGCTTGCAGCAACCCAAGTCAAGTTATGAGTGATAACTTAATTTTTCATTTAAAATGTGCTAAGTCTTGGCTCTATTACAACCTAGAACCAACTCTTGTGACAACACCATAGACCAGGCACCATAAGGCATCATAGCCAAAGAAATCCAATAAACAAAAATGCTTTCAAGTACTGCTTTTACTAGTATGACCCTTCCCCCTAAAGAAAGCCACCTATGGCACCAGTTCAAAATTCCTTTTTCAAATTTTTTCTCCAGCCAGTTCCAGTGAACTCTAGTATAACAGTTTGGTTTTAAAAATAACCCCAGGTACTTAAAACCCTCATCTACTGGATTTACTTCAAAGGGAATAAGATCTTTCAACAGAACAAGTTCTTCAATTTCCCACCCTGCTTCTAAAAAGATAGACTTTTGTGGACTGAAATCCATCCCTGTCGCCTTACAAAAAAATTCCAAAACCTTCTTAAAAACTTCCCACTCAACAATGCTTCCACTCCCAAATAGAATTAAATCATCCACAAACATCAAATGTGTTATTCTTAGCCCTCTTGCCACAGGTATACCATCGATTTTCTCGTCCCTAACCTGCTCCTATATGGCTCTGCTTAATCCTTCAACAATAAGGAGAAAAAGTAAAGGAGACAAAGGGCAGACTTGCCTTAAACCCCTTGTAATCTTAAAGAAACTAGTGGGTTTACCATTAATCAGTACATCAAAGTTTGCAGAAGACACACACCCCAAGATCCAGTCTGTTGCTTCTAAACCCATACCCACCGGTAATAAAACAAGCCTTAGAAAACTCCAGTCCACTCTATCATAAGCCTTTATCAAATCCAATTTTAGGACCAGTGTGTTGATGTTTTTAACCTTTATACTATGTAATTATTCCTTTACAACTCCAATAGCATCAGTAATTTGTCTGCCCTCAAGGGATCCAAACTGTTCCTCTGAAATACCAACAGAAAGTGAGGTTTTAATTCTAGCAACAATAATTTTAGTAATAATCTTGTACACCAAATTGCATAATGCAATTGGTCTAAAACCTCCAAAGGAATATGGTTTATCACTATTTGGTATAAGTGCAATAAAGGTAGAATTTAAGGCACCAAAAAATCTACCTTTCCTCCTAGACTCTTCTACCATTCCTAAAATATCATTTTCCAAAAGATCAAAGAAAGCCAGAAAGAATTCAGCAGTCCAGCCATCCGGCCCAAGACTTTTTGAAACCTTAAATCCTTTAAGAGTTTTCAATATTTCTTCTAAAGTAACTTGCTCAGCCAATCTGAGTACTTCTTCCACTGAAAACATCCTCGGATAATTCCTTAAGACTGCAAGTTGATCAGAAATAACAACGTTAACATGTGCCTTAAAAACATTCTGGAAATAGTCAATTGCTTCCTTTTGTAGATCTAGATTATTAGTGATTATTGTTCCATCATCCTTGCTAATATCCCAAATAGTATTGATCTATTTTTTGGAGTTTGCCAAAGCATGGAAAAACTTAGTATTCCTATCTCCTGAAGTCAACCAGTTTACCCTACTCTTTTTCCTCCAAGTTTCCTCCTCATGTCTTAATAGGACCAGTTTCCTCTTTTCTTTTTCTATCACCAACACTTTATCTTCCTCCTTCTCAAAACCCCCAAGGGATTCAGTGTATAATGTATCCAAATCCAATTCTAACTGTACCAGCTCTTCCTTTGCTTCAATATTTTTCTTCCTTTCCCAAAATATCACCATTGACTTAAGTAACTTAAGATTTTTAACCAAAGAATCCATAGGATTTAATAAATCTGTTCCCAAAAATCCATTCCAATTAGATCTTACTAAATGGACGAATTCTGGATCCTCAAGCCAAATAGAAATAAATTTGAAAGGATAGTTGAGAACGTCTTTATCTTGTTCCAAATGATGAATCACTAACATGTGATCCGATATCTTTACATTACACACCCAAGATCTGTATCTAAGCCCTGATGACACTAAACTATCATCTAACAAGAACATATCTAACCTCTTTGCAATGTATTCCTTACCACTTCTTCCATTCCTCCAGGTAGGGAGTAGTTTTGCATGCTCAACATTCACTAGTCCCCCAGCTTGAATCATCTGGCTAAAATAGATTTGTAGAGGATATGCTTTAGCAAGTTTGCCACAGACTTCCCGAATCGAAGTGGTGAAGTTTAGATTGCCTCCCAAAATAATATTATGTTCATTAAATAACCCATCCTTTTTAATATCCTCCCAAAATGCCTCTCTGTTAGAGTAAGCACCATAACAATTTAGCAGCTTCAAACTTTTATTTATATCTTTAACTATCCCATCCAGCAAAATCCCTGCAGGAGTCAAGAAAGCAGAAAATTCATCTTTGTGTGGATTCCAAGAAATTAGCAGTCCACCAGAAATACCATTAGAATCCACCCCACAAAAATACCAATTTGGGAGTAATTCGACAAACAAATCTCTCACTTTTGCTTCACAAACCATAGTTTCCTGTATAAAAAGAACATCTAGTTTTACTGTCTCTAGGAACCTTTTGAGGGATAATTTATTTGCAGGTCCCCCCACCCCCTTACATTAAGGGTTACTATAATCATTTTTTACCCCTCTCTAGGGATTTCTGAGCTCTAAGCACCCTAAGTCCATCTAGCACCATTAAACCAGTCGAAGCTAAGTTCTCCTTCTCCTTCCCTAGCTTCCTCACACTTCTAGTTTTAAGTGGAGAGAAATATTTTTCCAACCCCCTGAGAATAGCTCCCTTCAACAGTGAAGCCTCACCCCCTAGACAGGTATCCATTACCCTCCTTAAATTCTCCTCCTTCCCATTCTTTTCTCCATACTTTGGTAAAGGATCCCCACCAGCATAGATCGACAACGACGATCGGGTAAGAACATCCCTGTAGGTAGGGATAAAATTTAAAAGGGACTCCTCAATTTTAAACAATACAATCAGATATTTTTGAGCATCAGCACTCAATTTTTCAGGACAAACTTCTTCGTCCCTACTACAAACATCATTATGTGGTGAATGCCGAGCAGTTTCACCCCTCCCTTCCAATCCTATCAGACTCTTGTCTACAAGAATTTCCATAGACATTGTGATACTGGCATGACTCCCATCAACCTCTATCAACCCAGACTTCCTTAAGGAAATTAGAGCAGGGGAATCCATTTTACCCCACCCCCCTTCAAACCAGTCCTCTAGTTTCCTTCTTCACATAGTTGGCTTGGCTTCCTCTCTCCCAGGAATTATCCCAACCCTCTCCAAACTAGTTACGCCCTTATCCAAGCTAGAAGAAACTTCTCCACAAATAACAAACTCCCCCCCCTTCATCCGTTCATTTCAACGGACTGCATTCTTCATAGACCTGATAGAAAACCCCCCACCCNCCCTCCCATCCCTTCTGCAGTCCTCCCAATACCGATTGACTCTTCAATGGGCTCTCCTAGGGTCCCCTCCCTGCACCGTTTCCTTGACTCCACAAAGTTTTCTACCATAGATGGGTTGCAATCAAACCCCTACACCCCTTTAATTAAGTTTTCAAAAGGTGAGGACTCCTTCCCTATCCCCTGCCTCCCGACAGTATAAAAAATGGACAGTTTGGAAGAGATATTAGGGCACTGAATATTTAACTTAACAAATTCAAATTCTTTATTCGCGATCGGAGGTTGAAAACTAACGCTCCAATCTTCACAGACTATATTTGTAATAGTTTTCTTCTGCTCCACAACCCCTTCGCCAACTCTTTCAAATTAATCCCTTAGCACTGATGTCGCAGATGGCACGTCCCCTTGCACACTACACATCTAAATGGAACACCCTTGTAATCCAACCTTTGTTGAAATAGATTACCGCACTAGACAATGTCTATCTCGGTTGGTAACCCATCATTAAGATCGAATTCCACCAAAATTCTACCCATCTGCCGGTTTGTTCCAGACAGTAAATTAGGGTCTGTGTGAAGAAATTTCCCGAGTGCATTCCCTATTTCTTTGAATGCCTATAAATTCCAAAAAGCTAATGGGCATCTAGGCATCAACACCCACATATGTTTGAACCTTATATGCTCCTTCTCTAGGTTAAATGTGAGGTGCCATCGCTTTAACATCAAACTATCATTCTTCACCTCCCAAACCATATTCAACACCTACTTTGCATCCTTTGCAGATTGAAAAAGAAAGCAGTACCATCCTTTAATTAAAAAAGCATCTCTGGCAAGTACCCCAGCACAGAGCCCCAATTGACTTCTTCCCATTCATGAATGTCCCTAGTTGCCATCACCCCATAAACAAATATTCCCACGATCCCCCGCGAAGTGTAGCTACCAAATTCCTCCATCCCAATGTCACGGCCGAGCGTAACCAATGGTTTAGTTTTTTTAACTTTCCACACCTTATAACTTGCTCGAAATTTTACCTCCTCTCTACTACTATGAAGGCCAGGTATTCCCGCAACACACCTTGCACACTTCAAACCTCCCACATCACTATCCTCCCTATCTCCACCCACCACAGCTTCCCGAGAGGCCCTACCTCTCCCTACCCACAGCTCCAGCTCAACCGACCAGAACGAACCAGTTCCACTAAGTTTCTTCTTCCCCTCCCCTGAAGACAACAGTCTTTGTGCCACCCCCTGGTTTTCTACTATAATGGTCGAACCACCCTCCTTTACTCCCTTACAACTCTGCCTCCCCTCCACATCCTTCTGCGAGAATTTCAACGTAGAGTTTTCCTCGGATGCACTAAACACCCCTCTCATTTCCACTTCCCAAGCAAACATCTTATCGGTGATTCCAATGGATCTCATATCCATCGATCTGCTCAAAGGGTCTCCACCTGTTGCTAGCCTAGTATGAGCTTCCAACACATCCTCCACTTTACCAACCCTAATTTCATCCAAATTTATTTTTTTCCATTACAACTTTAATTCTTACATGTACACCTCATCCGGTAAGTATATACACCTCTGGCTCCACCACCGGTCTTCCTCTAGTTCAGCCGCAGAGCTCCCAACAACTGTCTCCATAAACCCTAAACCCTAAAAGGTGACCACAAGAAATTACTCCTAATCTAGCCCCCCTGCTCTCCTACCTACCCCCCATCCTGCTACGCTCATAGCTGACTCCTCTCCCAAAGCCACATCTAGACCATTACACCATCCACCCAAGACCCATCAATTCCAAACCAGCCCTATCCAGGGTTTCGAACCAGGGTCTCCATCTCCCTAGTCATGGAATATTTTCAACCTACTTGCTAGTATACCCACATGCTACATATCCCAAAATCCTCTTTATGAAACATAATGTATAAGTAGAAAAATAAAAATAAAAATAAGGGTCGTGGGATAGTAAGGTTTGAAAAGAAATAAAAATAAAAATTTAGATTACGTGCTAAGAAAAAGAATTGAAGTCGACGGACGAACAAACCAAAACCCTATTTTATGAAATGTAACGTATAAGTAGAGCATGTGCAGTTATTTGGATGCATGTTCTTCCACTATGGGTCGTGGAACAACGAAGTTTGATAAAAATAAAAAATAAAAAAAATATTAGATTACATGTTGATGAAATATATTTAGGTGGACGATGCAAAAAAATATTAGATTACATTTGATGAAATATATTTAGGTGGACAATGCAATTTCATTGTATGTGATCTTCTTATACTTGTTAGAAGGTATTGTAATTGCGTTGTAGTTAATTTTCTTTGGCTTTTAAATAATTTGCAATTTTTTCGCTTTCTGATATAAAGTTTTATAAAGTCTCCAAAAATTTATCTATTAATTTGATTATTCTTTAAATTGAAAAATAAATTTTAAATTTTCTAAATATAAATTCCTATTTTATGATTGGTTGTTAACTATGATTAGACAATTTTTATGTGGTTTTACACTTAATTCAAATTGTCAAATTAAAAAAAATATATATTTTAAAAATTAAAAATTAAAAAATTTCCATGCGTCCTTATTAATTATGGTCATGAATACTTATTTGTACACATGTCACATATATTAATGTCATTTCTATTAATTATTTTAGATATTAAATAAATATAGTAATAAGAGTTTGAAATATATTTTAATATTTCAAACTCTTATTACTATATTTATTTAATATCTAAAATATTTAATTATTTTAGATTGGTGGGATTGTAGTTAAGCCCGTCTATAGATGCAAGGAAATGGGTTAACGATCTAATACCTAGAGATATCTAGTAAGACTAGAACTCTACCCCCTTATGGACCACCAACAAGTGATTTTAGGTGGCCAAGTTTTGTCTACACATGAAGATGTAGTTGCATGCTGGGGTCTTGAGATTGTATCAACAAAAGCTAGGCTTGTTTCCCCGAGTATTGTAGTCTTTTTCTTCCTTTGGAAAAAAAAATATTAAAAAGATAAAGATTGAATCATTTTTAATTAATATATTTTTTGTTTTTTTAGTATAACTTTTATGCAGTGGGTATCTTTGTTTTTTAGAGACGTTCATTCAATTTTCATTTTGCTTCGAGACAACTTTCATGCAATGTTGGTATTGGTGGGATTGTAGTTAAGCACATCGCCAACTTAGCATTTTATTTTTAGAATGGGTGCATGTTTGTTGGTAGTTTAAGTGTCAACGAAAATACTTTATTTTCATTGGAATTATTCAATAAATTAAAAAAAAAAATTTGAATAATTCGTAGTTTGGATTGTAATTTTGACATTTTGAATTTGATTAAGAGAAATTGGGAAAACCTTAAACCATATTTTGAATTGATGAAATTGCATTTTTAGCATAGTGAAATTACAATGGAAAGCATGTTGAAAAGAACACCAAAAAAGGGGAAAAATACCAATAAAAAAGGTGTTTTAGTTAAAACGCTTAGCACATGACATCCAAATACATTGTACAATTGTACACTAGTAAAAGGTACAAGTGAAGGTTCTTTCTAATTTACATTGTCTTTTTATTAGAATAAGTGTCAGGTTGTAGACCATTTGTAGTTGAGAGTACATTAGGATGTGTCTTACCCTTGCACAAAGAGATGGGATTAAGATATAGGTATGGCATGGTTGATGGTCAACCCTTATGCCTTAAGAGAAAACATGTTGAATCCACAACCATGCGTATTTGTGTTGATACTGAGAGGGGGGTGAATTAGTATCAAGTACAATTTAAAACCTTTTTCAACTTATACTTAAACCATTCAACTATATCCAATGAGCAATGAACAATAGTATAAGAGTTACACCAATACACCATAATACAC
>JASDQU010187984.1:7360-18409 GCA_032191745.1 Picea mariana
GACAGATCATATGAAATGGTACCTGAGTTGTATATGTTGAGTCTTCGAATGGAAGGCTGAGTTCTTTGTAAGATGAATGACACTCTCACCTTCACAGTACAACCTGTTATTCTCCTGACTCTTTCCCAATTCCTCCATAAACCTCTGTAACCAAATCATCTCTTTACTAGCCTTTGTAAGAACAACATACTCTGCTTTTGTTGTTGAAAGTGCAACAACCTTTTGCAATTTTGAAATCCAACTTACTATTGTTCCACCTACAGTGAAAACATAACCTATGGTGCTCCTCCTGCTATATTTATCACCTACCATATCTGAATCAACATATCTCTGTAGAACAATGTCTGAACTTTCAAAACATAATGCATGAGTAGCAGTACCTCTCAAATACCTGAGAATCCACTTTACTAACTCCCAATGTTCTTTACCTGGATTATTCATATGCATGCTCACAACTCCCACTGTATGTGCAATATCTCATCTTTTTCAAACCATCACATACATCAAAATGCAAATTGTTGATGAATAAGGGACCCTAGACATGTATTCTATATCCTCATGTGTCTTGGGACACATTTCCTTAGTTAATTTTAAATGTATGGCCAAAGGTGTACTAACTATTTTTTCATTCTACATTCTAAGCCTCTCCAACACCTTCTCTATGTACTCACCCTGAGACAATGTAAATTTGCAATTTTTCTTGTCTCTTGTTATTCTCATACCAAGTATTTTCTTTGCAGAACCCAAATCCTTCATCACAAATGAATTAGATAATTTCTTCTTCAGCACATTTATATCCTGCGACAAGCATGTCATCTACATACAATAGCAAGATAATTTAGCTTCCATTTTCTAGCCTTTTAAAATAAACACTGTGATAAGAATGACATCTATTATAACCTTGTTCTATCATAAACCTGTCAAAATTCAAATACCACTTCCTTGGAGATTTCTTTATACCATACAATCTCTTCTTCAACCTGCATACCAAATTCTCATTCCCTTTGACCTCATACCCTTGTGGCTGCTACATATAAATCTCTTCCCTCAAATCCCCATGGAGAAAAGTTGTTTTTACATATAACTGTTCAAGATGAAAATCTTCTACTACCACAAGACTTAAAATAGTCCTAATTGAAGTCACTTTAACAACAGGAGAAAATATTTCATCAAAATCTATACCTTTTGTTTGTGCAAACCCATTTACAACAAGTCTAGCCTTCTACCGCTTTTTTCCTCCCTCTTCTTCCTTCAACTTGTAAACTCATTTATTCTAAAATGATCTTTTTCCTACAGGAAAATGAACCAAGTCCCAAGTCTAGTTATTTACCAAGGAATCCATTTCATCATTCATGCCTTGCTCCCACTTCTTTTTGGTGTCTACCTACATTGCCTCTTCATAACATTCTGGTTCACCAGAATCAGTCAACAATAAACAATACAATGAAGGAGAGTATCATTCATGGGGTCTACTTAACCTGATAGATCTTTTAACAACACTTGTAAGATTTTGAGGTACCTGCTGATCATGTTGTTGTACATTTTGATTTTCTGGTACCTTTGGAATTTATTTTTCAGTGATCTCATCAAGCACTATGTATTTTGTTAGGGTCCTAACTTGCACATAGGTAGAACAATATATTCAGATGTAATAAATGTCAATATTAATAAGGCCTTTCAATAAAATAGAATAAGGTGGATGTAAGAAGACCTAATAGAAGTTTCCGCTTCTAGAAGGATCTTCCTCTAGATGCTTCTTTTTAGTATAAATAGGAGTCGAGGGTATGAGAACCCTAGCTTGAATATTATTGTAATAGAGCTCTACTCAACTGGAGGTTTCCCCCTCGAAGAGGCCCATGAACATTGCTTTCATATTCAAAGTGTTATTTATGTTGTTATTCTTATATTATTTCAGTGTTATTGTGGTGAATGTTTTGGTTATATTGTTGTTATTCTGCCATTACTAGCATTTTATTTCTATTCTACATACATTTTATATATGGAATATTACAAGTGGTATCAGAGCACTTTCCTCGGCAGAAAGTGTGGGTTAAATATTTTTAAGGGTAGAGGCATATCTTGACGTCTTTAAGCCACAGAGATCTGTTGTTACATGCATCAACCCATGGTTGAGGGATTCATACACGTAGGAAATACAAGTGGTACTTAAGCACACATTGTTGGCCACCCTTGTAACCCTTGTTGGTACCCCTTTGAGTGGTAGCACATCAGACAACACATGTGTACGGATCAACCTAGTTTACTTGAATCCCTCTTTAGATAAACTAATCATTCACCTAACCATTATAGTGTCACTGAGAACAACACTCGGGAAGATACTCTCTAGTACTTGGGTAGTCAGGTAGTACGGCTAAGGGTACGGTCTATCCTCCTTAGTTAGTGCCCTGAGATATTGGGCCAAGTACTATTGTTGGACCCCGCATGTATATTAGAGAGCTATAGCACAGGGAAAACCCTTGTCTGTAGAACCCTTGAATACCTAACCCTTGGGGACAGAAACATAAACAAATTAAAATAGACAAGATCCATTGTTGTGAAACTGTGTTTGGGTTGCCAAGTAAATACACATTTATTTCGGGTTAATAATTTGGGAATTTCCTCTCTGCAATATTCTTCAGACTAGAGTATAACTCTGTAAAAAAAAAAAAAAAGTCTGTAAATATTTTCACCATTATTTCAGACCTATTCCATTGGATTCATCTCTTCGCCCTTATCACATTCATCCATATCATTTTTTCGACAAATTTTTTTTACCTCGCCCACCCCTTTTCACTTCCCCCATCCTCATGGCCCATACTCATAGCCAATACTTGGAAGATCGCTTCAACACCTTGCAATTTGGTCTCATTGAGATCCAACAAGAAGTGAAACAACTCAATGCCAATGTTGTCGCCATCAATACAACCATGCAGTCCTCAATGGGCGAAATCAAACAAGACCTCACCACCCAGCCTGAATCAGTCTTTTTGGCACTCTACACCAAACTGCATATCCCTACAGATAACCCTTCATCTTTCTCACCCCCACATACTGAAGGTGACCATTCCTCTCATTCCCATACCTTGCAGAACCATCACTTTCAACATTACCTACGCTTTCCATGGGTGGATGTGACCAAATTTGATGGCTTGGACCCCATTGGTTGGGTAACCCAAATGGAACATTACCTTTCTTTATACAACATTACAGATGACTTGGCCAAACTCTAGTATGGTGTTCTCCATCTAGATCAAGAACGTTGGCAATGCTGGCAATGGAGAAAAAATTCTCGTCAAGGGTATATTGCTTGGACACAATTTGTGGCATAGCTTTATGAACGCTTTGACACCGATACCAACCATTTGGTTCATTTGACAAAGCTGAAACAATTAGTAATAGTGGAAGACTTTATGGTTATCTTTGAGCACTTGGATTTTAGAACAGAGGCCATGTATGATTCCTTTTTTTGAGAGTGTTTTATCAGTGGCCTCAAGGATGAAATTTGGGCCCATGTCCTCATGGCTTGACCTCAGAGTTGGGTGGAGGCTACCAAAAGAGATAAAGAAGCACAACAAGTTGTATCTTCTCAAAACCACAAAGCCTCCTTCATCCCTCGCCCTAAACCAGTAAATCCCACTACTCCCTCTGCTCCACTAAAGATCCAAAAATTGACCCGGGCTGAAATGGTTGAACGTCAACTCAAAGGCCTTTGTTATAAGTGTGATGAAAAATATTTCCCGGGCCACAAGTGTAAATAACAAAATATTTTTATGTCCATCTCCGAGGATATTTCATAAGAAGATGAAGAAACCCCCTCTATGTCTAAATCACCTGAATCCACTAACATAACCCCTCGCTTAGACCCTCCTGAAGTAGAACCAGTCATTTCCCTCAATGCTCTCATTAGCTTCTCCACTCCTCAAACACTCAAGATAATCGGTTACATCAAGCATTGGAAGGTCATCATTCTGGTTGATAGTGGAAACACCCATAATTTTATTCATCATCGCAGTTCCCAAGAAACTCATTGCTACATCCATGCCATCAATAATTTCCAAATCATGATTGTCAATGGTGGTTCCATGAAATGTGGAGGGCGTTGTGAAAATGTACGTCTCCAAATTGGTGACTACCACCTAAAATCTCATATGTTTTCCATCGACATGGGAGGTTGTGACATTGTGTTGGGTGCAGACTAGCTAAGGACTTTGGGTCCCATTCTCATGGATTTTAAAGGCTTAACCATGCAATTCGACTAGGAGGGCCACCAATATAAGTTCCAAGGCATCATTGCTAGTTCACCTAAGATCATTAGTTCCCATCGCATGGAAAAGATGCTCAAAAAGGGTCATTCTGGTTGTCCTTATGCAAGAGGGTCAACCTTTGGCCTTTACCAGCAAGCAACTATCTGAAAGAAATCTGGGCAATTCCATCGATGAAAAGGAAATGTTGGCTATTCTGTATGTCATGGATCTGTGGCATCCTTATCTATTGGGGAAATGGTTCCAAATTCAAACAGACCATCAAAGCCTCAATTATTTTCTAGAACAACGCATTTCCTCCCCAGAACAACAAAAATGGGTGACTAAACTCTTTGGATATGATTATGAGATCATTTATAAGAAAGGCAAAGACAATGTGGTTGTAGTTGCATTTTCCTGAAAATATGAAGATGAAGGATCCCTTTTTTCTCTTTCATTCATTGTACCAGATTGGCTCCAAGTCATTCGCTAGGAATGGCTACAAGATCCCAAAACTTTGTAGTTGATCCAGCAATTGCAGTCCAATGCTCCATCATACCCAGGGTACTCTTGGCTCCATCAGGAACTTCGATACAAAGGCCATTTGTATTTAAGTAAACAATCAAAGCTTAAATCGATGGTACTTTCTAAGCTTCATGCTACACCCACAGCAGGGCACTCTGGGTTCACCAAAACCTATGACAGGATCAAACGCTCCTTTTTCTAGGATGGTATGAAATAGGAAATTCATAATTTTGTATCTGAATGTGACGTGTGTCAATGCAACAAGGGAGAAACAGTCAAATCATCAGGCACACTACAACCGCTCCCGATTCCACCTACTATTTGGAAGGATATCTCTATGGATTTTATTACCAGCTTACCCAAATCGGGAAATAAATCCGTCATCATGGTGGTTGTTGATCACCTTTCCAAGTATGCTCATTTCTACACCCTTCAACACCCATTTACAACATCCACGGTGGCTCAAATCTTCATGGATCAGGTCTTCAAGCTTCATGGCATGTTGCACTCTATTGTTTTTTATCACGACCCAACTTTCACAAGCAATTTTTGGCAAGAACTGTTCAAGATACAAGGCACAGAATTGCATCTCAGCACAGCTTATCATCCCCAGACTGATGGCCAAACAGAAGTTTTCAACAAGTGTTTGGAAACATATTTGAGGTGTTTTTCCTCGGAAAAGAAAAATTATTGGGCTCAATGGTTACCCCTAGTTGAATGGTGGTACAACACTTCATACCATACAGTTACACGCATGACTCCTTTTGAATCGGTATATGGACAGAAGCCACCTTTTGTTCTCTCATATTTACCAGGTGCCTCGAAGGTCCAGGCGGTTGACCTAACACTTACATCTCAAGAGGCTATTCTCCATACCCTCAAAGAGAATTTGGTCATGGCAAAGAATCGCATGAAGCAACAAGCAGATCAAGGTCGCTCTGAACGTCAATTTGCAGAAGGGGATTAGGTGTTTGTTCGACTGCAACCTTACAAGAAAACTTCCCTCAAGGCCGAGCATTGTCATAAGCTAGCGCCCAAATTTTATGGTCCTTATACCATGTTCAAGAATGTGGGACAAGTCTCATATCAGTTAGCTTTGCCTAGCCAGTCAAAGCTACATCCTATTTTTCATGTTTCATGCTTAAAGAAGGTGATTGGAGCTAAGTCCCAAATTCAAACCAACTTTCCAGAGTTAGTTGAAGAATGATCCATTTGGCTACAACCAAAAGCAGTTTTGGACCAACGTAAGTGTCTCCTACATCAGAGAATCATCAAGGAAGTGCTAGTCTAGTGGAAAGATACAACTCCAGCAGACACCACTTAGGAACCGACTACCATTCTGCAGCAATTTCCTCATCTCAAGCCTTAAGGACAAGGATGTTTTTAAGGGGGTGGACATGTTAGGGTCCTAACCCGCACATAGGTAGAACAAGATATTCAGATGTAATAAAGGTCAATCTTAATAAGGCCTTTCAACAAAATAGAATAATGCATATGTAAGAAGACCTAATAGAAGCTTCCACTTCTAGAAGAATGTTCCTCTAGATTCTTCTTTTTAGTATAAATAGGAGTCGAGGGTATGAGAACCCTACCTTGGATATTATTGTAATAGAGCTCTGCTCAACTGGAGGTTTCCCCCTCTAAGAGGCCCGTGAACATTGCTTTTGGATTCAAAGTGTTATTTATGTTGTTATTCTTATATCATTTCAGTTTTATTGTGGTGAATGTTCTAGTTATATTGTTGTTATTTTTCCATTACTAGCATTTAATTTTTGTTCTGCATACATTTCATATCTGGTACATTACATATTCTAGTTTTTATTTTTCATGTTTCTTTCCTTACAACTGATCTTTGTACATGACCTTCTCATTGAATATGAAATATCTACTTCTAATTATTTTGTTATTTTCATAATCCCATAATCAATAACCAAAATCATTAACACAGTATCCAATAAAGGTACACTTCTTATATTTTTCCTCAAGCTTTGTTCTATTTTATTTATCAATATGGACAAATGATTCACAACCGAAAGTATTCAAAAAAGAATAGTTTACCTTTTTATCTTTCCATGCCTCCTCTGGAATTCAACCATACAAAGAGCTTGAAGTTCCTTTGTTTATTAAGTAAACAACAATATCTACAACATCTTCCCATAAATGTATGGGCAAACTAGCATGCAATCTCATACTCGCATGCTCCATGATTGTCCTGTTCATCCTTTCTGACACATCATTTTCTTGTGGTGTTTCTAGAACTATATTCTCTCTACGAATCCCATGGTATAAATAGTAATCGTCAAAATCCTTGCTGCAATATTCACCTCCATTGTCTGATTGGAGACACTTCAACCTTTTTCCTATCTCATTCTCAACCAAATATGTCCATTTCTTAAAAGTATAAAAAACATCAGATTTTTGTCGAATGCAATAAACCCAAGTTTTTCTAGTTGCATCATCAATAAAAGTAACATAATAACGAGATCCAACAAGATATGATACCTAAGATGGTCCACATACATTTGTATGCACAATCTCTAACCTTTCACTTTTCTTTTCTTTTCCGACTCTGAGAAATATGACTCTCTTATGTTTTCCATAAACACAATGCTCACAAAAATCCAAATCAATTTGTTTAAGATATGGTAACAAATTTATTTTGTGAAGTATCTGCATCTCCTTCTCACTCATGTGTCCAATCCTATGATGCCACAGCGTTGTATCCACTCCTCTAGAATATAAAGATATAGAAGAGTTAGTATTATCAATACATAAATACAATGTACCTACCTCTCTCCTTTTTCTATCACAAATGATCCTTTTGTGACCTTCCACACCTTATCTCTAAATATGGATATACAACCTTCACTTTCCAGTTGTCCTGTTGAAATTAGATTTTTCCTTAGATATAGAACATGTATTACCTCTTTCAACAACCATTGGTTTCCATTGCTTTGCTTTATTCTAACCTTTCCCATTCCAACAATTTTGCATGATGCATCGTCACCGAAATGAACCTGTTGAAAATCACATTGAACATAATCTAGAAAATGTTTCCTATGGGGCGTGGCATGAAATGAAGCCCCTGAATCTACTACCCAAGACTCATAAATATTATCTATAGAAAGAATCAAAGCATATTGTAACACATCAACTGTTACATTTGCTTCCTGATTTTTTTCATGTTGTCCATCTCTTTTTTTCTTTGGAGCTCTACAGTCTTTCTTTAGATGTCCTTTGTTTCCACAATTCCAGCACTCTATCTTTCCAAGTCTGGATTTGGATCTGCCCTTCCTAGAATTATCATGGTTCCTTAAGCCATTTCCTCTATCCTTTTGTCTTCCCCTGTTCTCCATTTTTAAGGAATTACCTTATGTCTCACCTGTGCTTTTCCGTCGCATTTCCTCACTAAGGATAACACCAATGATATCATCAAATTTTAAAGTGTTTAAACTAGAGAAAAAGTTACTTACAGCCATGACCAAGTTGTTCCAGCTTTTTGGAAATGCGCACAATATTAGAAGATCCCTAACCGCATCATCAAAGTCCAGTTTTACAAAACTTAGTTGATTAGTAACCATATTAAATTCATTTAAATGATCTACAACAGACCACATTCTGACATCTTCATATTAAATAATCTCTTCATTATAAATATCTTATTGGATGTTGAGGGTTTTTCATACAGGTTTTCCAATGCATCCATTAGCTCCTTCGTTATCTTTTCTTTCTAAATATTGAAATCCACCGATGCTGCTAGGCTTAGTCATATCATTCCTAGAGCCTTTCTGTCAAGAACCTCCCATTCTTTGTCTTTTGTTGGGCCTCAGAAATGTCACATTTATATCCTCTTTTTCCTTTACTATTCCTTACATTTCATTGTACCATTAACCTTCCATCATACCATTTCCATAATGATACTTGGGTTTCTCCTTATTATTTTCCATTATATTCATTTCAGTATTATAAGTGAATTTATGATTAAATCTTAGAAAAATGACATATTTTCATTATATATCAAGGTTGGATAAGTTTGATGATGTGTGCAGGCATATGTGAAGATTTCAACAAAGTCAAATATTACCACCTAGCCTCAAATTCGAATTTCATCTTCAAGCTTTGAAGATTTGAAGAATATTTAGGACAATCATTCAAGCATATTCAAAGGATAAGATTATAATGATTTTGATAGGATATCTTATCCAATATATGAGTGGAGGAGTTGAAGGAATAAGATGAGAGAATAGTGGATCTATAATTATGACACTCTTCAAGACTTTCATGTATATAAGAGAGTGTTCTCTCTTCACGTGGGGGAATTCATGTAATGGATAATTTGGGAAGTTGGAGTTAGAGATGAGAGATTATACTTAGATTAGCTTGAAGTCTTAGAAGAGGATTCTTAGCTTTGTTATTCTTTCATGCTTTGTCATTTGACTCTTGTAATATAATTTGAGATTGATATATTGTGTGAGCTTGCATATGTCATTTGTCATTCAACTCTTCACATGTTGTCTTGTTTTTCCCTTATGAAAATTTCGTCTTTCCTAGTTAGTATTTCGATGCTTTCCTAGATTAGTTTCATTTCAGCAATTTAGATTAGATTAGTTCTACTTCAGTCCTGCATATATAGTGTGTGTGATTTGTAAGCCTACAAACCTCGGATTGAGAAATTAAATAATTGGGAAAATACTACAATAGAATTAAACGACAATATTTTTTCCTAACATTTTGGCGTCATTGTTGGGGAAGCACGATGGATTGAGGTTTAGTTTGATTTTCTGCATGTGTTGGTAAGGGTTCATAGCATCTACTTGAGTGGAGACTCATCATGTTCTCCCTGCCATCTCTAGAGTGTGAATTTCAATTTACGCAAATTTCATTTTCCGCAAGTGTGAATTTCAATTATAGAAAGTGTGTTTTCCGCAACTGTGGAGAGTATGTGTTTCAGCAAGTATGATTTTCAGCTTTTTTTTATTTTGATTTGGATGTTGTAAGAACTCATTTTTCAATATTTTTTAACAATGAATGTCAGCTTGGAACTACTCACTCGGATCCTCGCGAAAGTCAGGATCTCCTCTTCTCAGGATGTTAAGAACCAAATATCAATATAGCATAGAAAAACCTCAGAAAAATTACTCAATGCCTTGAAAAAGAGATAATTTTAGATAATAAGTCTCTTCGAGGGGGAAACCACATTTTACCCCACTTAAATGTTCAAGTACCAGATGATTCAAAATGAAAATGTCTCCTTGGTATATATAGGAGACTAGGAGGTATAATTACAACTAATGGCATAAAGACAACATAAATAAAATAACATTACTAATATAATATGCCCCAATTAAGGGGTAATGAGCCAATATTAGGGCTTAACATGCCCCTCCCCTTGAGACAAGTGTTGTCTGCAATGCTTGAGTAACTCTGGATGCTTCTCTATAAAAGACTCATCTTCCCAGGTGGAATCTTCAGCCGGTAGTTTCCTCCATTTAATGAGATACTCTGAAATGGATCTATTCCTCAATTGACGAATTCTTGTGTCAGTGATGGCTTTAGGCTCCAATATGATTTTTCCCTCCTTGTAAAGTTCTGGAAATATAGTTTGAACTAGGATCTTGTCGCCTATAACCTTCTTTAAGCATGAAACATGGAAAACTGGGTGTACTCGTGAAGATACAGGCAACTCCAATTTGTATGCTATAGTACCAATCTTTTGCAACACCTTATAAGGGCCATTGTACTTTGGTACTTTGGTGATAACTTATTATCCTTCTTCGCTTGCTTGACAGACATCTGTTTGTATGGTTGTAGTCTTAAAAATACCCAATCCCCTACTTCAAAACTTCTTTCACTACGATGTTGATCTGCTTGTTGTTTCATTCGATTATGTGCCATGGTCAAGTTGTCCTTCAAGATTTGGAGAACTTGTTGTTGATTCTCAATGTGATCTTCCACTGCTTGAACCTTGGATTTTTCTTTTAGAGAAGAAGTGATGGAAGGAGGGTGGTATCCATAAAGTGCCATAAATGGTGTCATTTTTGTTGCGGTATGAAAGGAAGTATTATACCACCATTATGCCAAGGGTAACCATTTGAACCATTTTGTTCGTTTATCATAGAAAAAGCAATGAAGGTATCCTTCCAGACATTTGTTCACTATCTCGGTTTGTCCATCAGATTGAGGATGATAGGATGAGCTATGAGCTAATTGGGTACCCAAACAAGAAAATAATTCTATCCAAAAATTTCTAGTGAAGATGGGATCTCTATCACTTACAATAATC
>JASDQU010187985.1:0-15281 GCA_032191745.1 Picea mariana
TTTTATTTATGTTGGCTTTAGGCCATTAAAACCTCCTAGTCTCCTATATATACCAAGGAGACATTTTCATTTTGAATCATCTTGTACTTGAACATTTAAGTGGGGTAAAAGGAGGTTGCCCCCTCGAAGAGGCTTATTATCTGAGATTCTCTCTTTTTCAAGGCATTGAGTACTTTTCCTGAGGTTTTTCTATGCTATATTGATGTTTGGTTCTTAACAAGCTCACTATAATGCACAAAACTAGAGGTATATAATCAATATTTTATTGATTATATTACTAAAAAATATTCTATTTTTTCAAAATAACAACGTTTTCTATGGCATCACAATATCCATTGCCTTTTGAAAGCACAATATATTACAATGAAATATGATTATGTTTCACAAAGGTTACTCTTGTTTTGTTTGAATCATGAAGGTAAAACTAAAAATACACCAATCCATGTTATATTTTGTAACATAAGCTGATAAGGACATTGACCATCACACTCTTCTATAATGCATTTTACTTTTACTCTTTATAACAAAAAATTATAATTTAAATATCTTTGTCATTTTTCAATCGTGTACAAGACACAAGGGGCATCAATGGGTGGAGAATATGTATATGACATGAAACAAAAATTGATGGAGTTTTACCATTTTCAACAACTTTATCAAATATTTATTGACATGAAAAGTTTACATGTTTATCATGCCCAATCACTGTTTGTTTATACTTACATCAAGAGTTGTTGATGTGGCTATGGAAAAAAAAGGGAAAAATMATAATAAAAGAAAACACTTMAAAAAWAAAGAGAATAAAAACAAATAAGTCAAATATCYWRAAATATTGCATATATGAGGATTTGACAAATGGCAGTGTGTTTGACCCACAAGTATACATTTATGTATGAGTAACATTACCCCTTATAGCTCAACATTTTCTAACTTCGCTTATAATTTAATTGAACCATATGCATTCTTTATAGAGCAAGCATCTTATCGAGCATAACCTATCCGTTGTATTCATATCAACAAGCACTAACATAATTGTGGCCACTTTTACATCATATAAAAGTATGGTAAATCTAAGATGTGTTATTCTTTTAGAAAAATTAGGTATAGGTAAATCACCATGGATGTATATACATCTCGACTACTTTAATGAAAATTTAGTCATGTAATATCCCCAATTCTAATCCCCGTGAATTATAATGTAATTGTATAAATGCGAATTAGGTTGCTAAGACGATGTGTTTGGGCGAAGAGCTCATATTGATTTAATGTGGCTACGTCCAAGCGATGTAATATGTTAATTGTATCTCTATGTTTTAATAATAAAATTTGATGCCAACTGCTAAGAGGACATGGACAAGAGATGGGGGTTGAATTATTCCACAAGAGATGGGAGTGCCTAGGGTAATGGCCAAGAGGGTTCCAAGAGGGAAATACTCATGTATATTAATTTAACCCATTTCCCTAAATTTGCTAGTTGTATACGAACCTTGCGATTTATGATTGAGTTTTCCCAAAGCCAATCATTGAATACATGTAAGAGGATGGTTGTGAGTGGTCACATCCCAGAGTTATTGGGAATATGGGGGTTCGGTACAATCAACTTGGGCAAGAGTGTGAATCAAGAAAGGCAAGCCAAAGGGATGAATTTTGTATGCGTTGGGACAACAATCGGGGACAAGAAGTTTTTGTGTAAGAGAGAAATAAAGAGAGTTGGAAGTGGGTGCAGTCATGGAGAGTGTATTCCAGAGAGATCTAGACGTATTTGGAGCATTTTGGAGTTGAATATTGAAGAGCCAGGTTGTCATGCCTTAAGAGTGAACTCTGAAGTGAGTTGCATTGTAACAACAAGTGTTTGTTATTGGTTTGTTGGTAGTTTTCCTAGTAACAAGTTCCCTTGAGTTCCCAGTTGAGATATTCCTAGCTACGTGTGCCAGAGAGACCCTGATAAACGAATGACACATTCCTTGGGTTAAACCTAATAAATGGATGGCACATCCCTTGGGTTATCCCTGATAAATGAATGGTGCATTCCTTGGGTTGGGCAGGTCAAGAGGAAGAGAGATGGTAGAAAAATTGGGATAATTGTAGGAGAATATCAGCCGGGTTATGAGTTTTATGAGCTGTGAGTGGACTGCGAGAGAACACCCTCTTTTGTGGATTACTAGCCTCAGATCGAGGGTGAATGGATGTTGAGATTTGGAACAATCAATCTATGGTTGGGTGGAACATACGTCCCAAGCAACTGGTTGCACAATTCTTGTTTAAAGATAAATGTTTTATCTTGTTGCTGAGTTATTTACATGTGTTATTGTCGTGCATGAACTCTGCGTGAATGAGATTGACTTATATGTTGTTGTAATGAGCGGTTTAGCTTCATTTCATGTTGATTATTAGCATTCTTTAGATGTATTTGTTTTATAGTGATAGACAATAACTAAATCTATTTTAAATTTGTAGCTGTAAGATATAGGAATTCGACTAACAATAAGAGAATTACTTTAGTTGCATAAATTTTGTTTTTATGTGTATTATGTACAACAATTTTCCTCGATTGGGTTGGGGAACGTTACACTATGGTATCAGAGTTGTAAGAAGGGAGAGTTTTATGTGGCGTGGCCCAACCTAGGTGGCTGGGTATGTTACAAAGTGGTATCAGAGCCCAATTTTCAACGTTGAGCCTGGATGGGCCGAGTTAGTAGAATGCTACAGTGGAAATTCACAGAGAATTGATATTGGGAGTATGTATGAAACTTGTTTTATTAAATTACTGTAGTAAAATTGAGAGAAATTTCATGGGTAATGTGAAGAATTGATCCTCTTTGGAAATTTTGAAAATAAGCAAATACAAAAAAATTGGGTATTTTTCCATGAGATGACGTCGACATGACGTAGATGCCACGTGTCAGCTGAGGTGGTAGAAGAAATATGTGTATTGCCACGGTGGAAGGTACATGTTGGATGAGATGACAGTTGGTGGGTGATGTGAATCCATGTGGCAGGACAACTGTCAGTCCCACGAAACTACAGTAACATCTTGGAATTTGTCCAAGTGTCAAGTTATCACGAGTCTGCAGTAAGAGATGGAAAAATGGTTAAGTGTTGATACTTCTTGGACGAACTTATGAAAGGAAGGATACAGTATTACAAGTCTGCAAGTTCGTGAAGGAAAATAAGCTAATTGTTGGTGGTGAGTTCATGGAAGGTATGGAGATAGGCCATGAGTCTGCGAGTCCGCCACCCGCAAGCTCGTGAATACAATAAGGAATCTAAGTATAAGCGCAAAGTGAGTGCGGAGGAACTAGAGGGTGAAAATTGGAGAGCGTGAAGCACAAAATGAAGAAGAGATATGAATAAGATCCGTAGTGAATCCATTAAGACAGATCAATGATGGAAATGTAATCAAGAAATAATCAGATGGTTGTAGAGCATTGCTACCATGTTGCACATGCTAATGAATATTCCTTCATTGTTTGCACCATAAATTTCATCTTGGAGCTCAAATTTGAGCAAACAAATAGTTGTTGGAAAGGTATTGAGGAGTAGAGGACATGTTTCCACCCAGAATTTTAATTAGGCATTATAATTACTCAGAAAGTGATAAAATAGATTGTTGTGGCAGCAAGAAGAGTGGAATGGGCAACATGTAAATGCTATAACCTTTCGCTCAGAACTCAGATTGGGGCATGAGTATAGTCATTGGAAAAATGTTTCAAAGAGGAATGCATCTAAGGAATAAGATTTTTAAATTGGTGCATTGTGTCCTTCATCAATTGGGATAAATAATGACCTGTAGCATTAATTGACAAAATTTCTATACTATGCATAATTCTAATAGAAGTGGTTACTTGCACATGATGAAAAATTAGAGGTATAATTAGATAGATTCAAGAATATGATTGAATATCAAAGTAATGGAAACATGGAAGAGATTGTAGAAGTTGGTTGAGGCAATAAAGAGCTACATGACAAGTAACGAAAAATGGATTTGGGTTCCAAGAGACGTGTAATTACTTGATGTGAATATTTTTCTAAATAGTGTCAAAGTTTGGAGAAACCTTCCCAATGATAGAGGTGAGTGCCAAAGGTGATTGTTGTATTGTTAAGATTGTATATGCTTAGGATAATACCTATGCATAAGCCTAGAGGCACACTTGAAGTGTAATATTTTTGACACATAAACAAAGGTTAATCTTACTAACCGAACATTTCCATTAGGAAGAAGAGCACTCTGCAGAGAGTGTTGTGTGAACAAGGATTTCTAGAAAAAGGATAAGATTACACCATTGAGAATTGTGTGGGTCTATTCTAGACTAATCCCATTGTCCATTGGATAGGAAAGAGGTCAAGATTGCCGCAAGAGGAGAAAAAAAGACATCATGAGATGAGGCGTGACTCATGAAGTGGAAGAGTCATCTCTGAGTGCAAGAAGAAGGGATTGTTAGAAATGATCTAGAAACTCTTGTCTAAAAGTACACAAGCAAGAAAGTTTCCTCTATTATCAGAGTGTGCAACAAAATTAGAGTACATAAGCAATGGTGGAGTGTAGAATTGTGAATATATGAATAAAACTAATGATGAATTGTGTATCCAGGAAACGTGATTATAGCTTGATGATATTGTTTCTTATGGTATCCATCGATACGAAGAAAAAACGAGGATGGTGGGAATGTTGATCAAGAGATTGGAAAAAGGATTCTATGAGCTTCTATAAAGTATGAGTTGATTGAGTAGCATCAAGTAAATTTATGATAGTCATAAATTTATGCATTTGGGGTTGTTATGAAGTATAATTGTTGAAGGGAATTGAGGTAAGAATTCCATCAGTTGAATCTTAAAATTTGAATTGATGTAAAGGAATGAGGCCTTGAGTATGAAGATAATATCTGTTGCTTGAATGCATTTATGGAAAACTAATTGCCTACCATGTTATGTTGGTTATGAGGTCATAACCGAGTTATGTCAGGAGACATCACTCCTATTATAGCGATGAATTCCATTAGAGATGGTCATGTGTGAGGCCATGATGAAAATGTATATGTAAAGGATATAATGCCATCCAAGTGCATAATGTTTTTCCCCTACGTAATTGAGGTTTGGACTGCAACCTTTTTTCCTACACTAAATACCACTAATATAGGATATTCCTAGTGTTGTGTATGGGTTGAAGATGAAGGTATCCAAAGGATAAGATAGGTTGTGGGGAAGAGTTTGGATGAGGTATTGAGGTATGGGCCATATATTCCAACTCACATGGTGAATACATGACATGAACATACAATTTTCCAGAGTCAATGCAAGTATGCATTGTGTAGATGGGGCCATGATTATTGGCACAATGGTTTTACTTATTGGTAAAGTTTGATTGCATTATGAAAAGCTTGGTGTGTTGATAATGCATATACGGTGAATGATAGTTCCATTCTAGATAATCTGATTAATGGATTAATTCCTTTTTTAATATGAGTAATAGTTGGAAGTGATGGAATTTTTAGATTACTATAATTCTCCAAATCACTTCTCGGACTAAATGAAAATATCGTGCATGAGATATTAACAACGTGTTTGGTTGCAAGAAAATTGAGAAAATTATAGGAAGAATAGTCTTGGATATGGAAATAATGTAATCCCATAAGGAAGACTAGTATATACTGCTGCAAGAGCCAAACACAATGAGAAGAAATCTCATGCGTGGGAATTTTTATTTTCCTGTATAACCAGATTTGAAAAATTTATAATTGGAAATTGTTATGATACGCTAACAATTTTTTTGGTTGCATGGAAATTGAGAAAATTGTAGGAAGAATGGTCTTGGATATGGCAGTGGTGTAAGTTGTAAGGAAGATTGATATCTACTGCTGCAAGCGCCAAACAATTATGAGAAGAAAACTCATGTTTAGGAATTTTGTTTTCCTCGGTAAAACATATCGGAAATTTTATAATTAAATTTTTTATGATGATGTCTCATATTCACTATATGCATGTGATGCAGATAGGATGATTGCCACATGTTGTGGATTTCTAGTGGAAATCTAGCAACAAGTTGGCATTTGTATGCAAGAGAACACCTTGGAAAATGATGGATCACCTGAGGAATTGTATATCAGTGAAAGGGATGCCTGAGCCCAGAGGGTATGTACAACATGAAGAACCAGGTTGTTAGGCTTGAAGAGTGAACTCTTGTGTGAGTTTCATTGCCGAAGAAGCAAGTTTTCAAACTTGTATAAGAAGCAAGTTTTCAAACTTGTATAAGAAGCAAGTTGTCAGGCTTGCAGAAGAACTAGGTTGTCAGGCCTGAAGAGTGAACTCTTGTGTCAGTCACACTGTCGAAAAACTAGGTTGTCATGCCTGAAGATTGAACTCATATGTAAGTTTTACTATCGAAGAATTAGGTTGTTAGGCCCGAAGAGTGAACTCCTGTGTGAGTTGCACTATCAAAGAACCAGGTTGCCAGGCCTGAAGAGTGAGATCTTGTGTGAGTTACATTGCAACAACAAGGTTTCTGTTGGTTATTTTACTGATATTTTTCCTAGCATTGATTCCCTTGAGTTCCCAGTAGTGAGATTCCTAGTTATCTATGCAAGAGAGACCTTGATAAACAAATGGCTCATTCCTTGGGTTAGCCTTGATAAACGAATGGTACATCCCTTGGGTTATCCTTGATAAATGGATGACACATTCCTTGGGTCAACCCTGAGAAACCATTCCTTGGGTTGGGAAGGTTAATGGGAAGAGAGCTGGTGGAAATCAGGATAGTTGTAGGAGAATGTCAGTGGCTTGTGTATATGTTTAAGGCCAGGGTGCCTTTGTATATATGTTTTGGGGATGGAGCGCCTATGTATTTATTATTTTTGGGATTTGAGTACCTATGTATATTTGGTATTGGGTCCAGAGTGCCTATGTGATTTTTTTAGGCTAGAATGCCTGTACGATTTTGGGCCAGAGATCCTATATGTTGATTATTGGCTGGGGAGCCAAAATTGTAAAATGAAATTACACTTGTAGGGTGTTGTGCAGTGAGGACAATGAAACAATAAGGGGGAGGGGATGTAACATCCCCATTTTTGATCCCCGTGAATTATAATGTAATTGTATAAATTTGAATTAGGCTAGTGAGTCGATGTGTTTGGGTGAAGAGCCTGTATTGATTTAATGTGGCTATAGCCAAGCGATGTAATATGAAAATTGTATCTCTATGTTTTAATAATAAAATGTGATGCCAGCTACTAAGGAGACATGGACAAGAGATGGGGGTTGAATTAATACACAAGAGAGGCGAGTGTCTATGGTAATGGACAAGAGGGGTACAAGGGGGAAATACCCATGTATATTAATTTAACCCATTTTCCTAAATTTGCTAATTGTATATGAATCTTCTGATTTCTGATCCCAAAGCCAATCATTTGATACATGTAAGAGGGTGGTTGTGAGTGGTCACATCCCAAAGTTATTGGGCACATGGGGGTTGATTACAATCAACTTGGGGAAGAGTGTGAGTCAAGAAAGGAAAGCCAAAGGGAGGAAATTCGTATGGGTTGGGACAACAGTCAGGGACACGAATTTTTTGTGAAAGAGAGAAAGAAAGAGAGATGAAAGTGGGTGCAACCATGGAGAGAGGATTCTAGAGAAATATGGACGTATTTGGAGCATTTTGGAGTTGGATATTGAAGAGTCGGGTTATCAGGCCTGAAGAGTGAACTCCGAAGTGAGTTGCACTGTAACAAAAAGTGTTTGTTATTGGTTTGCTGGTAGTTTTCCTAGCAGCAAGTTCCCTTGAGTTTCCAATTGAGATATTCCTAACTACGTGTGCCAGAGAGACCTGATAAATGAATGGCACATTCCTTGGGTGAACCATGATAAACATATGACACATCCCTTGGGTTATCCCTAATAAACAAATGGTGCATTCATTGGGTTGGGCAGGTCCGGAGGAAGAGAGATGGTAGAAAAATCGAGATAGTTGTAGGAGAATATCAGTTGGGTTATGAGTTTTATGAGCCGTGAGTGGACTGTGAGAGACCACCCTCTTTTATGTATTAATAGCCTCAACTCGAGGGTGACTAGATGTTGATATTTGGAACAATCAGTCTATGGTTGGGTAGAACATACGTCCCAAGCAATTGGTTGCACAATTCTTGTTTAAAGATAAGTGTTTTATCTTATTGTTGAGTTATTTACATGTGTTATTGTCATGCATGAAATTTGCGTGAATGAGATTGACTTATATGTTGTTGTAATGAGCGATTTAACTTCATTTCATGTTGATTATTATCATGCTTTAGATGCATTTTTTTTTATAGTGATAGACAATAGCTAAATCTGTTTTAAATTTGTAGTTGTAAGATATAGGAAATCGAATAAAAGTAAAATAATTACTTTAGCTACATAAATTTCATTTTTATGTGTATTCTACACCATAATGTTCTTTGGTTGGGTTGGGGAACATTACACTATGGTATCAGAGCTATAAGAAGGGATATTTTTATGTGGCGTGGCCCAACCTAGATGGTTGGGTACATTACAAGTCATATTAAGTTTGGTTATTCATTATATATTTCCAAAATTTCCAGACAGGGACTAAGCTGCCATGCAACATATGTTTATGTTCAATGTTCGTTAGAGAATATTATTAGAAGGGAAAGTCATAATCATACCAAATGGTTTTTCCAAAATTTATTTAGTGTTCATTGGGGAATATTATTAGAAGGAAAATTTGAATAAGTTCTATGTTGAATGGTTAGAGAGATTCAATTACTTGATATTATAAGTATTACAAATTTGTTTAGAAATTTTGCTTGCTATGTTTCTCTTTGTGTTTTCCTTTTCGATGTATGAAAGGATTGCATTGGACTTGAACTCACCAATGTTATGGAATTCAAAAATATTTTGGTTAGTTCAATCTTTTCATTGAAATATAAAGTTTATGAAGTTGCGTAATTTATTATCATGGTGTCTTATGGAGTTACTAGCCACTATTATAATTAATGGTTAATACCACCCTCCATCCAAAAAATGAATAAATAAGAGAGAAAATTCATGGAATATTGACAATATATTAACGTCCTCACTCTAAATGCTTAAATGAGTGAAAGTAAGGACAATTATTTTTCACACATACACACACACATAATTAAAAAATAAATAATTTTTTTAATAATTTAAAAATTAATAAAAGAACTAGGGCTATTAAATCGTGGCTCTCGTATCATGTTGTTAAGTTCTAGTCTACACAGGTTATGTGGGATATGAATTATATATACAAATCAATAATTAAGTTAATAAGTGGACAAACTCAACCTCTTCTCGGTGGAAATCCTCACCCAAATTTGGTAGGAATTTTGTCGAAATTTAGAGTTCCACCACATTGATGGGAATTTTGACTATGGAACTTTGCCTTCAAGGGTTTTGTCCCATTTCAAGATGACTTGGATCATTAAAATTTTGAAAAAAAGAGATGATCGGGATAGAACGTTACCTCACTAGGAAAAAATGAACTCACAATAAAGGTTGACTTGGTCCACATATTAACTCACTCCTATATAAATCAATGTTTATGTGTATTTACCAACAAGAGAACATGTTATTCGAACAAGAATGTGAGGACTCCATTCTAGTTTCTAAATCTTATAAGTTCATCCTACGATAGTTTTTTCATCTTGTCTCAAGTTTATGATTGTCTCTCTTCTCAATCTAAATATGCCCATTGTGTCTAGCCATGCTTTTGGACATTTAGTATGCTATTTTTCTTGTAGTTTTGAGTCAGAAGATTGTACTTATGTCAGTAATGTCTCTTGTATTGGAGGTTGGTAATAAGTCAAAATAGGTCCGGGAGGGGTGTTTATACATTCTTGTTATTGAAGTCTTAATGGGATAAGTCAATGTATACTCTGATTCCATTTTTAAAATATCAAATATAATATTTTTTTGTTGAAAAATAAATAAATTTCGCACACATAAAATAAACATTATCCCAAGGGGTTAGCTCAGCCAGTTGTCACCAATGTTGTTGGGAACTTGGCTAGTTCTGTGCCAACAGGTGCCTAGTTCAAATACCCTTAGGTGGGTGCATTAGTTTATGTTGACAAATTTATGAGGAATGTTATTCATGAATGTGGAAAAACATCCCTTAAATGTCGAAGGACGTGAACTATAACATTTGATTCAATGTTGAATGCATATTAGTTAATGTTTGAATTTTCATTTATCTATTGTATTCTAACTTTTTAGTATGGTTTTCAATTTTTCTTATTAAATATTTTTGTAAAAATTAATTTCTTTACAATCCTCTTTGTTCTAACATTTCTAGTCTTATTGCAAGCTTGGCTCCTCCCAATGTGTTTTTTTTTTCATACATCTATTATATCCTAACTTTTTACTTCTGACAACTTCACAACCACTTCCTTCACTGTATGAAAATTATGCATCCACTGCTTCCACCACCTTCACAACACCACACATGCATATAGATGCTAGCATTACATACAGTCTAATTTTAGATAACGAAATTCCTACAGAGCTTCAAGATGACATCTACCACACATCCTCTATGACTTCAAAAGGTTATCTACCATGCGTCCTCTTCGCATGTTGCATGTGCTCCACTTGTTGGAAAATGACACCTTTGATATGTGCAAGCAACCTTTGCTTATGGTCTAGGATCTTAGTTTAATGAGGCTCACACAACCTACTACTAAGATCATGCTTCTTCCTTGGACATCGACAAGGGAAATGTAGGTCCAACAAAGTAACAAATCCTACCCTATGCCTCTAGGAGCTCCATATATGATTGATGTTGAGGATTTATCGGTTCAATAGGCACTCCATATGTGATTGTTGTTGAGGATTTCTCAATTCAAGAGCCCGATTTTATTGCAGTTGACATTGCTTATTCTAGATTTCATCACAATTGCCATTGCTTATTCTAGATTTCATCACAATTGCCAATGCTTATTCTAGATTTGGTTGACGAGTCAAGAAAAGAGAGACCGATCAAGAAAAGAGAGCTCTCTATAATGCACAAAACTAGAGGTATATAATCAATATTTTATTGATTCCATTACTAAACAATATTCTAATTTTACAACTATAATAAATACCCAAAACTATTACCAAATTCTTGGAAAAAAAATATTTGTTTTCATATGTGCAGACAGGTTCATCTTCCATATAATAATTAGGAAAGTTTTGTTGATATTATGGTACCTTCGGGAGGTATTAACCTCCACATGTAACCTTTGAAAAGACTAGAATATCCAGGGAAGCAAGAGAAACCCTAAAACATTGGATAAAAAACCTAGAAGACAAGTCGACTCAAGATAATATTTAATATTGAGTTATTAGCCCCCAGAAAGAGAATTCAGCCTATTCAAGTGAGATAGAGTAGTATAAATAGAGGGCGCTAGAGCTCATTTGAAACTCACTCACTCACAACTGCATAAGACTAGTGGTGCGCAAGTTTGGAGAGGGAGTGCAGTTGCAACTGGGATTTTGGATTTTGGTTGGACTTGGTCTCTTGGTTATGGTTTGGAATTTCTACTTGGTTTCTAGTTATTCTTTCTTGGTGTGCTACCATTGGAGAAAGGTGTGCTAGTATTGGTTGGCTATTGGTCTACTACTAGAATTATTTTGTCTGTCAAGGTTAAGGTGCTCGGGGGTGGCCTTTGTGCCTATGGTTGGGTGACAATATTTCTATATTATCTATGGAAAAATGATCACATCTATTTATTTATAATAGGTTATGGGCCTACACTGTCTTTAGATAATATAACCAATGGAAGATAGATTGGGAAATTTATTTGTTAAGGTCGTTATGACACCAGTTATAGCTGCAGCTAGGTTTTCTAACTATGCAGCTGTAAGAAACCCTAACCCTTGTGTTCAAGCACTTTTGATGAAGTGTTTGACCTGATTTCTTGACATCCTAGTGAACCCTATCCTAGCGCATCTCTTGGTACCCTCATCTAGAAAAAACAACAGGTTTGAATTTTTGGTCAAAGTCAAAGTCTGACTAGTCAAAGTCAAAGGTTGACTGGTCAAATTCAAAGACAAAAGGTTGATTTCTGGTCAAAATTGATATTGAGGTCAAAGTTGAAATTTTAGAGTTTCTAGCTTGTTATAATCGTTGAATCTTCTGATTGAGTTTCTAATCTCTTCTTGTCAAGATGGTATCTAGTTTAAGATTGGAAGACAAGATTAATGATGCTACAAGGTTTCAAAGGTATGCAGTTGTATACACTATCTAAGCTATATCATCTAACAAAACATGAGTGTGTTTCCAGGAAAATTATTAGAGACCGTTTCCAAGATGTAATCTTAGATTCAATGCATTCAGAGGAACAAGCACACTCTCCATAATAATTGAGGCTTCAGGTTCCAGGTTTGATTAAATTGTTAAGCTTCAAATTTGTGTATATCAAGGGTGATAGTTGCTACAATACAAATTATGAAATCAATCTCTGAAAGATTATATTATTGCTANGATGCTTATTGTACTTGTTCGCAAGTTGAACTAACATCTCCTCTAGATATTTATTTCTTGTTTTCTCTTTTTATTCTTGTTCTGGGTAAGTACCCTTGTGAAATATGTTTGATGAAAAATCCTTGCAGAATATGTCATAGAAGAAGTTTATAAGGATGCCACAACTACAAGATGGGAAGCAATCAAAATAGATAGAAACAAACTTAAAGAGACTCAGAGGAGTCAGAATCGAAGGAAGTCAGGAATCAAAAGGAAACTAGAACATGCTTGTGACACTTTGCAGAAAGAAAAGAGAGATGCATCAGACAAAATCATGGAATCTCTCATATGGAGGGATCTGATCACATAATTCCAAAAGAAGAGAATGCATATTTCTCATTTAGGCATTAAGCTAGGATTAAGAGGGAGCTAATCCCCAACGATATGACCCATTGAAGAATCCGTGAATACCATGAAGTATATATTCATGTTCTTCATTGGAATTAGCAACCATGATAAGCGACACATGTTTTGCTTGACTCTAGAAGAAGTCTTATTCGAAAAGAAGCCTTGAATATCCTTTGTTTTCCATCTACATTTATGTTCCTATGACGAAAGGTTGGAGCCTTCAGGAAATAAGGGTATGTAATCTATAGAAGATTCCATGGACTCCAACATTGAACAAAAACATGAGGAAGAACATGAAGATTCCAAGAAAGAAAGAAAAAGTTAGAACAACCAATTGAACCAGTTTGAATCCACTGAAAGTAGTCAAGCAGAAGGAATGGAAGGAAGTTGTAATGAAGAACAATGTATGTGAGAAATTGTGAAAAAGACTTGAGCATTGATAGATACAAGGCAAGACTCGAGGATTATTGAAGGTTCTCCCAGAAGGAGGGAGAAGACTATGATGATATCTTGTTCCAGTAACCAACCATACCTCTACCTGAGATATTATGTCTCTTGCAGTATCCATGGGTTGGAGTTTACATTAGATGAAGTGTATGTAGAGAAACCTCAAGGTTTTGAGGTATACCAGAAAGAGACCCTTGTATGTAGATGGAAGAAGACCTTGTATGGATTCAAGCAAACTTGGTGTAGATCCTCTCATGTACAACAAAAGCGTGGTGAAAACTTCCTATGACAAAGGAAGTATATTGAAATGGTTCTTCAAAAGTCCGGGATGATGGATTAAAAATCCATGGAAAACTCCCATGATGACAGATCTGAAGAAGTTGAGAGACTCTGATCTAGTAGACCCCTCTCTGTATCGACAATTGATTGGCTCGTTAATGTATTTGGAGAATACTCAACCAGATATTTTCCTTATGGGATGTTTGAGTTATGATATACAATTGCATGGATTGGGAAGGGAGTACAAATGACATAAGAAGTTTTACTTGGATATGTTTCAGTTTGATCTTTGCCACGATGTCATGGGATAGCAGGAAAAAGAAGTCTATTGCACTTAGCAATGTAAAAGTAGAGTATATTGCAGCTTGTGATGCTTTTACAAAAGCAGTGTGGCTTCGTAAGTTGGTTTCTGGATTGTCTGATCAGGTGTTGAATTTGACCATGATATATTGTGATGATCAGAGCTATGTGAAGCTTTCAGAGAACCTAATGTTCCATGACAAGTCGAAGCACATTGAGATCAAGCATTACATTCTATGTGATAAAGTTCAGAGGGGAGAAGTGGTTCTCCAATATATCTCCACAGATGAGAAGATAACATATATTTTGGTAAATCCTTTGTCCAAGATGAAACGTTTGCGTACTTAAGGGACAAGTTGGGGCTCATGGAGATGAATTCCTTATTGAAAAATGAAGTGATTACTCCCAGGTTGGGAGGGAGAACTGATATGTTATTGATTTATGGACATTCATTTTCCAGTTTGAAAAATGGTCCAGGTTGGGCACTTCCTTTCCATTATTAAAATTGGTTCGAGATTTCTGACAGACAGTCATTTTCCAGTTCAGAAAATGGTCAATATCAGACAATCCTTTTCATAATGAAAATGGTCCGATAGATTGTTGATGTACCATAGACTATGATTCCCCTTGTGGCCAGTGTGGGGGAGTGGTCTAGGACAATCATTCTTCTTGGTAGTCACTCTGAGTAGTGGTCAAGTAGAATGGTCCACCTCTCTGGGAATTCATTCTTTCGAAGTTCACAATTGTGATCAGTTTCGAAGAATGGTCCATTTTGGAGATTGGCGTAGGAGAGTCATTTCCATAGGAAATGGTCTGGACAGTCATTCCCTAGGGCATACTCATTTTCTACATGTTTCATTATGATTAGTGCCAGAGGAATGGCCCAGTTAGGTGAATGGTCCAGGTTCAGCAATCAAGGATAGACATTCCCTAGGGCAGACTCATTCTCTCCAGGTTGAACTATGATTAGTGTTGGAGGAATGGCCCAGTTAGGTGAATGATCCAAGCTCAGAAATCAGGGACAATTGTTCTTATATGCTTGTGAGTAATAGTCCAGATAGCCCATGGCCGATGTTTTACTTTCTGAGGGTAGATGCTCTTTCAAATCTCACAGATATGAGTGGAAGAATGGCCTAGATGACTCAGTTTGTATCATGATATTTTTTTATGCAGGTTGATATAAAATGATATAATTTTTGTGGAGATATTATGTTTATGGATAGTAGTTGTATGCTACTATGGTGGATGTGATCCATTGGTAGTGACTGCGTGTCACTGGTTAGTAGCGGTGTGCTACTAAGAGTGGTTGTGTACCATTGGATAATAGTCGTATACTACTATGGATAGACACAACTGTGCTCTATTGGATGGAATTATAGCAACAATATGATAC